>RXON01003632.1:0-51027 GCA_009667805.1 Leptobrachium leishanense
AGGAGTGATTGGTATTGTCCTGTTCTGCATAAAACACCCTCTGAGAGAGGTCAATGTCTCTGTATATTGAATGTAATGCCCTGAAACGAATCAGAGAATCCTTGCTTATAAACATGTTTCCACAATGGAGTCCATGGTGTGACACTACCTTTGTTCCTGCGACAAGGGCTGCAACCCGCAGCTGATGTGATTGGAAAATTGATTAATGTAAATAGGTCAATTAGGTTCAGTATCTGGAGTGATAGATCTTCTCTAAAGCTCTCCGATCGCGCAGAGACAGAGATTTATTAACGTGCTGCTAACGGAAAGCAAGGGCAAAGTTTGAACATTGGAGCAGTTGTCATGGAATCATGTGGAACGTTGTATCAGATTCTATAGCGTTTTCTATATTGGTAGATCTTTACACTTTGTTGATAACTGCTGTTAATGAATTCAAAACTCTTCCCACATTTGAGATTTATGAATAAAAAAAAGCCACTTTGGGATCGTAGACCAGGCACTATGATCCGAAACTATGATTCTTGTATCTCTTCTCCTTTCTCATTCATGGCTGAATTGGCCATGTTGGACTCCAATATCACTGCTCCAACCCACTTTATTGCATTATATCCGAGTCCACCATACTTCTGCTGTTCACCAGATATGAAGTGACAGCATAACTTGCACAAAGCAATAACAAACATAACAGAGGTTCCTGTGTGAGTAGGCGTTATGAAAACTGGTAGCCAATCAGTATCACAGTCAGCCTGACGTCATGCATGCATAAAAACATTCACCTGTCAATCAAACTGATATACAGTTGTGTTCAAAATTATTCAACCCCCAATGCTGTAAAGGGTTTTAGGGAATTTAGTGTACATTTGTAATTGTATTCAGATTGAAATCCTACAAGGACTTTTTAAAGAACCATATGCAACTAAAATGACATCAATTGGTTTTGTAATACAGTAGTAAATGTTTCTTTTGGGAATTCTTCATTGACACAATTATTCAACCCCTTAAAGACTACCACTCTGAAGAACAGAGGTTCATTCAAGTGTTTTCAATCAGGTATTGAAAACACCTGTGGATGTCACGGAGCAGCAATAAAGCATAATAAGCACCAATTAGGCAGCTTTAAAATGACTGTGATACTCAGCTCCTTCTAGACATTTACTGGTGTGGTTACAAACATGGTGAAGTCAAGAGAATGGTCCAGGAAGACAAGAGAAGAGGGGATTACTCTTCACAGGAAGGGCAATGGCTATAAGAAGATTGCAAAGATGTTAAACATACCAAGAGAGACCATAGGAAGCATCATTCGCAAATTCAAGGCAAAGGGCACTGTTGAAACGCTACCTGGTCGTGGCAGAAAGAAGATGCTGACTTCGACTGCTGTGCGCTACCTGAAGCGTAGAGTGGAGAAAAGTCCCCGTGTGACTGCTGAGGAACTGAGAAAAGATTTGTCAGATGTGGGAACTGAAGTTTCAGCTCAGACAATACGGCGCACACTGCGTAATGAAGGCCTCCATGCCAGAACTCCCAGGCGCACCCCCTTGCTGTCTCCAAAGAATAAGAACAGTCGACTGCAGTATGCCAAAAGTCATGTTGACAAACCACAGACGTTTTGGGATAGTGTTCTGTGGACTGATGAAACAAAATTAGAACTGTTTGGGCCCATGGATCAACGCTATGTTTGGAGGAGGAAGAACAAGGCCTGTGAAGAAAAGAACACCTTGCCTACTGTGAAGCATGGCGGGGGGTCAATCATGCTTTGGGGCTGTTTTGCTTCTGCAGGTACAGGGAAGCTTCAGCGTGTGCAAGGTACCATGAATTCTCTTCAGTACCAGGAGATATTGGATGACAATGTGATGTAGTCCGTCACAAACCTGAGGCTTGGGAGACGTTGGACCTTTCAACAGGACAATGATCCCAAGCATACCTCCAAGTCCACTAGAGCATGGTTGCAGATTAAAGGCTGGAACATTTTGGAGTGGCCATCGCAGTCACCTGACTTAAATCCGATTGAGAACCTCTGGTGGGACTTAAAGAAAGCAGTTGCAGTGCGCAAGCCTAAGAATGTGACTGAACTGGAGGCTTTTGCCCATGACGAATGGGCGAAGATACCCGTAGATCGCTGCAAGACACTTGTGTCAAGCTATGCTTCACGTTTAAAAGCTGTTATAACTGTAAAAGGATGTTGTACTAAGTACTAAGATTGAATGTCACTTAGGGGTTGAATAAAACTGATAATGATGTGAGCACAGAAAAGACATTTGTGGTTATTTCATTATAAATGTTATATTATATTTGTCTGACCTACACGTGCCTCTTTGATTTAATTGTAAGCAAGATGACTGAATGATCAAAATCAATGTCAAACTGGCCAAAACACTCAATTTCAGTGGGGGTTGAATAATTTTGAACACAACTGTACGTCTTTTAAAAATTGGATAACATACGGCTCATGTCTTTAATGCATTTGGGGGCTATTTGAATGTGGTAGACAGTGTTCTGTATAAATCACCTTAATGTTTCTGGCTTCAGTTTTTATTTTTGTTAGAAATGAGTTGGATAATTTGCAATTCTCTGCTTATTTAACACTTAGGGCAGGGGTGTCAAACTCCGGCCCCCAGATGTTTCTCAACTACAGCCCCATGATTCTCTGGTCATCTATTACATTGCAAGAAATGGGGGGGCCGTGAGTTTGACAGCCCTGACTTAGAGAGTTATTCACAAAGCACCGATGTTTGCAATTGTTGCAACAGTGGAACACAACACACTACAGCTTCTCTCAAGATGTCAGGGTCGGGTATAAGGGAAGCTGGAACCAGGTGCAGAGGGTTAGAAGCGCGGTACAGTTCAGGAAAATCCGTTTTCAGAATCAATAAGCAAGCCAGGTCGAGGTATGAAGCAGGCAGCAAAGTTGGGAGACGTTCCAGGACTGGTACACGATTAGATTCAGGGTTGTATGTTCATCCACCAAGGAACGACGCTGTGGCAATGATGGACGGGCTGAGGAGCATTTTATGGGCTGTGAGGTGGTCACGCCCACCTTTACCGGTGATGTCCCGCCCTCCTATTGGATCCTGTCTGGGTTTGGGAGTCCACCCTCCTGGGGATCCCCAGCTGATGTCCGACTAGGCATCTGCCACACCCCCTGCTCGTTAAAAGGAGTCCCCAACCACGGGCGCCATCTTTGGCCACTCCCCCAACAGGTTCGAGAGAGAGCCGCACGCCTCGACCTCCTGAATCCAGGAGATGCTGCAAAACGTCCGTCTCCCCCTTCTGCTCGACAGGAGGTGACCCTTCCAGCGCCGGAGAAGGGAAATCCCCCCCGAACGGGTAGCGCCACAGACACCATCGCGGACGTCAGTCGGGAACGTGGGGTGACCCCAGGTAAGCTCCGAGGACGGCGGCGGTCAGCGGTGGGGCGTGACACAAGTAAAATCCAAATACCCACAGCAGAAGCTTCAAGGTCTTACGACAATGGTGATTTTTCCCTGGTGTTTGAACATCGGCAAACACTACCATTTCTGAATAATCCCTTTGGTGAATACCCCCATAAAAACTAGACAGACATCTTCTTGTGTCTACAACCCTTGAAGGCCATAGATGGATTTGGCTAGTACCAGCTGTGGAGAGCAGCTCGGGAACGGGGGTCGGGGCTGGCAGATCCGACATGTTGTTCTGTCTGCATTTTGCTTCCATGTGCTGTTTGGCAGAATATGATTAATGGCACTAAATTCACAGGTAGAATTCAGCTGTTGTTTTGGGGGAATTAAAATAAATTTAATTAATAAATCGGGAATGCCGAATCAGGATTAATTGATTATTCTTTCTTGCTACATACAACAGGGCAACATTTTTCATGTGCCACAAACATGCTGTCAGGAACATGGGGATGGTACCTGGGTGGCACCTGGAAGGCAGGGGTATGAGCCCAGGATGCAGTGGTCTGTACTGATAAACAGAGGATATGGATAGTGGAGGGTGGATGAAAATAAAGACTAACCAGGTTGATTGCAGAGGATGATGGGGATGATGGTTGTAATTGTATGAACCAGAAATGGGGAATCAGGATCAGGTAGCAGAGTAGCAACAAAGCAACGATGTTCACTCTTCGTGAGCATGAGCTGTAATGAACCAGCAATGTGTGAGTGCGGGGCAAAGCCCTTTATTTCATGAGTCACGTGTGTTTGGTGTTTAACTCTTACACTGCTGGATGCTGGTTACTGGCTGCAGGGCAGGAGCAGGATGGATGTGAACCACCAGGGGGGGTTTCAGGATGGCTACAGCCAGGGATCCTGACAGTACCTCCCCCTTCAGGTCACTCTCCGAGTGACCAAGGATGGCAGCAGGACTGTCCATGACCAGGCACGGGTCACTCTAGTGGGTGCTGTTTCCAATAGTCGTAGCACCACCGGAGGGCAGAGCGAGGGTCAGGAGCAGAGATAAAATAAAGTCCACATCAGAGTCTTTAGGGATCCTGGGGTTACGCTCTTTTCTCATAGGTGATGCATCAGGAATGAGAGTGCCCACGTAATCGGATGGCACAAAGGTGGGTATAGCATAGATGCCCTGCACCGTATAAAGAACTGGATCCTCAGGTAAGGAATCTGGAGCAACAGAAATGTCACTGGAACGTCTGGCGTTGGCGACAGAGGGCGAGAGATAGGAGGTAGAGTCACCCTCGAACCTGGCGCCCACGTAGGAAGAAGGCATCGGATTAGGCATCTTCTCCATTTCTCCCAGTTCCCCTTCTAAACCTGATCCATCACTAAGGGAAGGATAGTCGCACAGCCAGGACTTAATGCCCACATCCTCTTCTTCTTGCTCTTCCCCGCCACAATCCCTTTCTGATACAGATCCATCGCTGGATGAAGAACAGAAGCCTCGCCATGGCTTAATTAACGTTTTGAAGGGATCTGTGTCACAGTAGAAACTGGCATGGACATGATCTCCATAGGGGTTGGTAGATCTGACTCCACAGGTACGGTGGTCTCCAGATCCATGGGAAGGACAGGTTCTATGGGTACAGTGGAATCAGTCTCCATAGGCATTACAGGGTTCTCATACTCCTCTTCTGAACTGACCTCCAGAGACGTCACATGCCTGGATACAGCAGGTACAGTTCGTCTGGGGACAGGTGTAGGTACATGAGTTGTCGGGATGCAGATTTGGGTTCTAGAGATCTCCTGGGGCCGATTTGGGTATGGGTACCAGCTTAAGGATGGTAGGTCTCTTTGAAGCAGGTATAGGCCTAGAAGCAGGCCTGGAAGCCTGGGTTTGCTTCAGAGTTCTAAGCACTGGAGCATCTTTGGGAGTGGCAGCAGGCTTAGAAACCGGTACTGGTTTGACAACTGCAGATCTGGGGGGGTTTTCTGGGCAATTTGATATCCAATGTGATCCTTTCCCGCAGTACAGGCAGAGATTGTCTGCCAGTCTCCTGGCACGTTCTTCGGGGACAGTGGTTCTCTGTGCTTGTTAGCTGCAGGAGTGCACTCTTTAGTCAAGGAGCCCCACATCTCCTGCAGCAATTTCACCAGGGAATCAGTCAGGTTTTTAAATAGTTCCTGGAAGGTCGTCTTCAGTAACTCCACCATAAAGTGCAGCACTGTGGGCTCATTTGTATTAGGCTGGTTCATTCTGTCAGGAACATGGGGATGGTACCTGGGTGGCACCTGGAAGGCAGGGGTATGAGCCCAGGATGCAGTGGTCTGTACTGATAAACAGAGGATATGGATAGTGGAGGGTGGATGAAAATAAAGACTAACCAGGTTGATTGCAGAGGATGATGGGGATGATGGTTGTAATTGTAGGAACCAGAAATGGGGAATCAAGATCAGGTAGCAGAGTAGCAACAAAGCAACGATGTTCACTCTTCGTGAGCATGAGCTGTAATGAACCAGCAATGTGTGAGTGCGGGGCAAAGCCCTTTATTTCATGAGTCACGTGTGTTTGGTGTTTAACTCTTACACTGCTGGATGCTGGTTGCTGGCTGCAGGGCAGGAACAGGATGGAAGTGAACCACCAGGGGGGTTTCAGGATGGCTACAGCCAGGGATCCTGACACATGCATCGCCCTATAGGATTTGGAAGACCTCCTATCTTTTATCCTGTTGAATTTCTCATTTATATGATTACTAATAATATCTAGTAATGATACTACAGACAATGAAAGCATCAACTTTAATATGCTTCACACCAGTTTGCTTTTGATGCTCAGGTGGTGACACTTTCTGCATGCTGCTCAATAGTTTGTGTCTATGATTTTTATCACTTGACATCACACCTGACTCTTGTTAAGATCTGCAAGCAGTCATGAATACTCACAGGAATATATTCTTAGGAACAATTCTTCTTTATCAACTGCTGAGCTTCCAGAATTTATTTGAGTGCACATCAGGTGCCCCTAGCCATACCTAGCACAAAAACAAGAACATAGTTTAATCGTGTGTCCTCAATAAGTGCCTTACATTTATAAAAGATGGAAAATCAGCAGCTTTGAGGATGGAGGTGTGAACTGTCAATGCTTCATTGTATCAACAAAATAAAAAAACATAATGTACCAGCATAACAATATAATAGTACAAAAAATAGATACCGCAGTCATTGTATCCTGCTTATATATCACAAATCCTGAGTTTGGTGCAAACCACTTAGGGTGTAACATGGTAATGATGAGGTCATCAGCACAGAGCTGTATAATTAATGCAAATTTAGGAAAAGGGATGACATGCATTTACAGTTTTGACATGTATGTATATAGGGTCATTTCATGTAATGATGAAATGCTGTGAATCTGAAAGAACAAAATAAAATGAGCTTCCTTGGGTTAATAACCATGATGTGCTATTTCATGCACAGTTAAAAAAAAAATATATATATATTTTCCTCAAGGGACCATTCACTTGGAAGTCAGTGTTGGGGGTGGGGAACAACAACATTTTTGCTGTAAAAAATATCAACTGTTTTAACAAAATCAAATGCCCTGACCAGGTGAAATTCATTATCAGATACACAAACATGTGATGAAGTGGTCATGCAAGCGCACAATGGATCAAAGCAGGTAGCCCCCAATTTATAGGGAAATAAAAAATAGTCCATTTCAACTATTTTTACCCATAATGTACAATTCTCCCATGTTTTTTTTACCAAGCCTCCACTTATTGCATAACCTGGTAACATTAATTTCACAGTGATTTAAAACACTAAGGGCCCATTCCACGGTTGTCATTAAAAGTCAGACGCTAATGGAAAAATCGTGCTCCGTTAACCAATAGCGTCTCACCTTTAACATCCATATTCCAACTAAGGTGCTAAAGTTGACCAGAGATGTTAAACTCTCAGTGAGACGTTATGAAGCGTGGAGCAATGAAAATACCGGCTGGCGCTGCTGAAAATGTATGCATGTGTGGCTAACGTTCATTAACCCCCTGTGTGTGTATTTCAGCCCTGGTGTAAACTTAACCAGAGCTGTAACAGCTCTATAGACTTCACCTGCTCAGGGAAGTTACACCAGGGTTTACGTGTCATTATGAGCATCACACCGGCTTTTAGGAGGGGTTGCATTTCCCTGGTTTGCTCCTAGACGTTGCATTATTCATCACCTTGGAATAGGTCGCTCTCGAGAGATTAGGTTCAGATAGATAATAAGTCCAGGTTTATGTAGGATGCAGGGCAGAACTTAAAGAAGGAAAGAGACCAACTGGAATATGGAATCTTGGTGGATACGAGGGATGCAGGAAACAATACAAGAAGACACAGAGGGCAGACACACGGAGGAGACTTACTGGGGATACGAGACAGGACAGGAAAAGGGCTGGATGGTTTCTTGAATAGCTGAGGAATCAGGAGACAGTTGATCAGCGGGAAACCAGGATGCAGGGATCTAGGATGAAGTCTCTGGATGGCTCGGAGACTTGATGCAGATGGGAAGCACAGGATAGATTCTGGATCAGTGTGCTTGGCTTGCTGGCTCAGGAACCATAATGCTGAAGCATTGCCTTCTGGGTGCTCCACCCTTAAGTAGGCAAACAGTCACTTGATTGCAGGATTAACAGGTGCTTCCAGTGCTAAGAGCAAGGTTGGACATCCTGAAGGCAGTGTTATGGAAGTGCTGCCCTGCACTCATGAAAACGCAGCACCAGGTTTGCCTTTCTTCCGTTTACGGCGGGCTTTACGTGGGGTGCTGGGGGGCTCCAGACAGGGGTCCTGACACACCCCTACCACTCCTGTGCACAGCCCCCGGTCATCCAGCGCTCCCTATGACCCAATCAGAGGGAGCCGGCTGGCCCCCTCTGATTAGACCACAGGGCGCACGCGTGCTGTCTGCTCCCCTATAGAAACGGAAAAGTGGGATCTCCACTGGAGATCCCACTTTTTTGTTTTCACTGGAGATCCCACTTTTTCGTTTCTATATGTATATGGGACTAGCGGCGTCCCCTTCGATGGTGATCTCGTGGATATTCTATTGGGGCTCCCTCTTGGTGGAGATCACGGCGCTTTCAAGTTGCGTCTGCACCATTATGTCCTGGTAGCAGACGTCATGCGGCACGCCCTGTATCCTAATCAGAGGGGGTCGATGGCCTGGCCGGCTCCCTCTGATTAGGTCACAGGGTGCACCTGATGGCCAGCCACCTTCTTAATGTCCCTTGCCGGGCCTAGGGTGCAGCCTAGAGAACATGAGCTGTGGTCCCCAGTCAGCCTCGCCATGTGAAAAAGATGAAGGCCTGCTCTCCAAAGGCCGACCGGCCCAGAATGCCAGCGGCCGACCGGGAATTTTATTTGCCCAGAATGCCCTATGGCCAGTCCGGGCCTGATGGCTGGTGTTTAGATAGATATACCTTTTTTGTTGGATTGCCATCATTCTCATGCTCCAAATGAGCGAGTACAATGGTGCCGAGATTACACAGGCACATTGGTGTCATTTTGGTCAAAATGCCTATAAAATGATGGTGTGCGTAAAGCGTTCTGCATCAAATCTACTGCGTAGTGGTTGCAGCATTGCTCCCTCCTCATCCCTGCCACCAGAAATGATGTAGCCCTTGGAAAAGCCTAGAGAGGTGCCGCCCATATGGTGCAGGCCAGAACGCTGGGAGGAACTATGACACCGAGCAGGCATTCGAACGCCGGTAAGTCTCACACCTATATATACTAGTCTGGTCTAGTATATGTGTCGTGGGGGCTGGGAGAGACCACTATGTAGCTCCTGGGCTCTGCATTTCGCCAGGCTGAGTTCATAGCAGGACCTTCTGCTTCCATTCCTGGCTCATGCGTTACAATTATGAACATGGGGGCGCATGAAGGAGCTAAGGCAGGGCTTATGAGTCCTGGGGGGGCTTACGGATGTGTAGAGCAGTGGATCAGTTGTTCTTGGTTTGCTGCCAGGACTTGGAGCAACAGCACCTGCTATGAGCTCACGTTGAGGAAGTATAGAGTCCAAGTGCTGCATAGAGATCTCTCCCAGCACCTGCCAGCCTCTCTCCTTTGACCATGCAGGAGGCCCTGTCCTGCCTGGAAGCTGCTCTTTTTGGCAAAACGTTGTCGTTTTCCCTCAAACTGCTCCCTGGTTAAACTCTGTGCTATGTTGCTGCTGTGCTAAGAACACGAAGCTCCCTCTCATCACCTCTCTCAGCAGCATGGATCTATACACAGCGCATTGAGTATTTGCACTCCTACAAAGCACACAATTCATGGTGATGGACTCATGCATCAGATCTGCACAATTAAGACAACCCATGTAATGCTCTCTGTGCAGGTCCAGCCCTGTCTCTGCGGCTGTATAAGTCGCAAGTGCGCCGGTACTTGTACTCGGAGCTTGAAACAGTGCTTCCTCTGGCAGGGTCTGGGAAGCTCCAATTTCCTCTGCCCCCTTACCATAGTGATCCCTTTGGTGATCCCTTTGTGAAATGAAGTGGCAAGCTGGGAGAGGTAAGAGGCTACACTCCTCGTGCAGATCTGATAGAGAGATGGGGTCAGCTAGCAGGGAAGGGATGGGAGGAGAGGCTCACGCTACTTGGGAATGGGACTGACTACTGTGGAAAAGAGGGGAAAGGGAGGGATGGATTCGGTTACACTGGGGGAAAGGACAGGGAACGGAATGGGATGACTCATTTTGAGTGCTCTGTCTTGGTGCCCTTGGGCACCTGTTATGGTGCTTGAAGAGAAAGCACTGTGTGGGGTATGGGGACCAATGATGTGGTATTTGGGGATAGGGGCACTGCAATATTTCCTCTCTATTTGCTCCCAAAATGGGAAGGTTCATTATGGCAGTGCCATTGTTTGTTCTCGATTTAAAAGTGGACTATGACACTGCATAAAAAAAAATTAAGAAAATTAACAGCAATAGCAGCACAGTCACTAAAATTTTAACCTCGTTGGTGATGGAAAAGTAACTGTGCAGGTGGGGACTGCTCTCCATTTAGATTTTCCCCCTTTTGCCCCTTGTAGGGCTTGGCCATAGGGTGCTATGGGGGGTAATTATGATCCTAGTGTCCGTTTACTTATATTATTAACTTTGTATAGTAGTGGCTCTTAAGAAAAGGCTGCTAAGCACTTCTAAGATGCCAATAAAGTAACCCTCGAATCACCGAGCATCATAAAAAGCATTTGGCTGCTGGCTCTTAAAGGGTCACAAAAAAAATAAAATGTCCATATTTTGTTTATTTTATGTTGCTGATATCTTTCATGTGCTTTGTTTTTCTCATGTTTGTTTAGTTAATAAATTATTTTTTGCTATACGTGTCACTGATGCGCCTCACTGTGTGACTTTGGCCATATAATGGAGTCTATGGGTTGATCACTGACTCAAACAATTGTATTGTATGGGATGTATTCAGAGGACATCCCCGGGGGTAGATTAGAAGTCTTTTAAGATCCCTGCACAAAGTAATGTTTCGGGGCTGTAGAAATAATTGAGCATATAAAATAATCACAAGAATAAATAACAAGTAACATATAACAATCTGATATCACAGTGAACGTATGTGTTTGAAATAGATTATGAGTTAATTAACTGTATGGACCTGCCCGAATGACAAGGAAAACTAACATCTCTAAATGAAGCTACTGCTCTATAGGGATGAGCCGAACACGCCCGAGTTCGGTTCGTATTCGAACCCGAACTTTCCAAATGGTCGAATCCGAACCCGAACTAGAAATCAATTCAAGTCAATGGGGCTGAAAATTCGGTTTTTAGAGTGCCCTCCAAGAGGGCATATATGCTAGATATTTGCCATAAAAGGTGTATGGGGGTCCGGGTAGTGCCCTGGCGGACAGGAAACAAGGACAAAAAGTTTTAAAAAAACTTTTTAAAGGGACAGTGAGTTTTCCATGAAATAAGGGTTAAAAAACCCCGAAAAATTCCTTCAAATATCGTGCCTAGGAAGTCCCCATAACCTGCCCATGAAGTGGCGGATTACTAGGATGTATAGAAACATTTAAAAAACAAAAAATGACATTTCAAATGACGGTAAATGCTTTTCCTTTAATCTATCCATAAACAACTGCTTGGGGCGGCAGTCTGTATGAAAAGAGGAGATATTTTCGGACACGCAGAAAAAGTTTAGTGATATTTTGGCTAAATTATTGTGAAACTTATGCAGGCTTTGGATGAAAGTAACAATAGGTGCTTTAAAATTGGGCCTTTAGCGTCGGCAACAGTGCCGTCACACCGTAACCCCTCTGAGGATATGAATCGGATACAGGCATCAGTGGCAGTGCACCCAAATATTGTGCTTTTGGTGCCAGGCCTGCAAGTACTATCATACAGTATCCCCTCTGTAGTATTGTGGAAGAATGCAGGGGTGGACCATGTGGTCCTATATTAAAAAAATATGAATCTGGTAAAGGCGTCAGTGCACCCAGATATTGTGCTTTTGGTGCCAGGCCTGCAAGTACTATCATACAGTATCCCCTCTGTAGTATTGTGGAAGAATGCAGGGGTGACCTTGCGGTCCTATATTAAAAAAATATGAATCTGGTAAAGGCGTCAGTGCACCCAGATATTGTGCTTTTGGTGCCAGGCCAGCAAGTGCTGCATTCATACAGTAACCCCTCTGTGGTATTGTGAAAGAATGCAGGGGTGGACCATGTGGTCCTATATTAAAAAGATATGCATGTGGTAAAGGCATCAGTGCACCCAGATATTGTGCTTTTGGTGCCAGACTGCCAGGCCAGCAAGTACTATCATACAGTAATCCCTCTGTAGTATTGTGGAAGAATGCAGGGGTGGACCTTGCAGTCCTATATTAAAAAGATATCCATCTGGTAAAGGCATCAGTGCACCCAGATATTGTGCTTTTGGTGCCAGACTGCCAGGCCAGCAAGTACTATCATACAGTAATCCCTCTGTAGTATTGTGGAAGAATGCAGGGGTGGACCTTGCGGTCCTATATTAAAAAGATATGCATCTGGTAAAGGCATCAGTGCACCCAGATATTGTGCTTTTGGTGCCAGACTGCGAGGCCAGCAAGTACTATCATACAGTAATCCCTCTGTAGTATTGTGGAAGAATGCAGGGGTGGACCTTGCGGTCCTATATTAAAAAGATATGCATCTGGTAAAGGCATCAGTGCACCCAGATATTGTGCTTTTGGTGCCAGACTGCCAGCAAGTACTATCATACAGTAACCCCTCTGTAGTATTGTGGAAGAGTGCAAGAGTGAACCCTGCGGTTCAAAAAATTAAAATGATATAGATGTGGCACAGTCGTCATTGCAGCCAAATATTGCGCCTTTCATGGCAGCAAGTGCCTTCACACCGTAACCCTTTTGTGGTATTGTGGAAGAGTTCAGTGCTGGAGGTTTTGTGAATGCAGAAGACATCCCCGATCTATTCAGCATCAGGGGATTGATAACTGCTGATCCAGGACTGATTCATTTTTATAAATGTCAGCCGGTCTACAGAGTCGGTGGACAGACGCACTCTTTTGTCTGTGACAAAACCTCCAGCGGCACTGAACGTCCTTTCAGAAAGCACGCTAGATGAAGGGTAACCTAGTAGCTGCTATTTGCATATTGGCTAAGTTCTGGCCAGTGATCCAATCTCAACACCCAGTAAGCCAGTGGATCATCTGCTGGAAAGGTATCCAGGTCTGCCCTTGCCCCTAGGTAGTCCTGCACCATATGGTGACGACGCTGGCAATGGGTGCCTACATTTGACGTCCCTGGGCGTTGTGGACTAAATTTTTTTAAAAATGCATCAGTCAAGCGGCCCTGGCCTTCACCACTATTCCTCTGATCATCAGCAGCCTCAGAAGCACCTGTGTCATCACTTGGTAACCTACCAGTGCCTGGAAAGGTGTTACACAAGTGTCGCTTTAGAGCGTCCTCAAGTTTTTTCATCCTGTGCTCCCTCTGTGCGGGCAGGATGAGCTCTGCAACTTTACCCTTGTATCAAGAAGGGTTGCCAACCAGTAATGATCCCTCTCCTTGATAGCACGAATCCTGGGGTCCTTTAGCAGGCTTTGCATTATAAGGGAGCCCATGCAGCGTAGGTTGGAGATGGCATTAGCTTCCGAGTCTTCCTGGTCAATGAGGATGACCCCATCGTGCACTTCCTCCTCCCAGCCACGCACTAGCCCTTGTGTTTCTGGGCACACGAAACCCTCCCTTGAGGAATCCCCACCTTCAATGCCCCCACTACTTAAATATGCCTCGTCCTCCTGTCTGATCTGAGGAGGACCCGCTGGAATGCTGTCTGCGGAAAGACTGGGGCTTTGAGAGCTAGGGAAGGCCTCCTCTTCCTCCCGCTGCTCTGCCTCTAGAGCCACATCTATAATTCCCTGCAGAGTGTGCTCCAGCAGGAACACTAAAGGAATTGTGTCACTGATGCATGCACTGTCCCTGCTCACCATCCTCGTTGCCTCCTCAAATGGTGACAGTACAGTGCATGCATCCTTGATCATCAGCCACTGCGGGGGGGGGAAGAAAGAAAGAAAGAAAGAAAGGGAAGAGGTGGAGGAGGAGGAGGACTCTCAGCTGCAATCAGAATTACCCAGTGTGCCGTGAAGGAAATGTAACGACCCTGTCCATGCTTGCTGGACCACATGCACCTTGTTGCTGACTGCCTTTCCCAATGACTGGATAACATTGTCTTCCACATGCTGGTAAAGTGCTGGAATGGTCTTGCGTGAAAAGTAATGGCGTTTTGGAACCTGCCACTTTGTTACAGCACATTCAGCAAATTCACGGAAGGGAGCAGAGTCCACCAGCTGGAAAGGCAGCAGCTGCAATGCAAGTAATTTTGCTAAGCTGGCATTTAGACGCTGTGCTTGGGGATGGTTGGGACTATATTTTTTCTTACGCTGCAGCAGCTGCGGCAACATAATCTGACTGCGTAAAAATCTTCAACTGATGGGATGATGTCACATTGTGAGGAAGGACCTGGTACATCCATTACTGTAGCATCATCCCTGTCAGTGGAGGTTGTAGGCAATGACATGGCAGGACATACAGTTGGGTTAGAGACAGATGAGGAGGAGGAGGACCTATGCAAAGTTTTGTGCCAACGGGATGCGTGGCAGGTGGTCATATGTCGCCTCAAGCACGTGGTACCCAAGTGTCCGGTGTCTTTCCCACGCTTCAGCCTCATCTGACATAGATTACAAATAGCAACGGTGTGCTCTGCTGCACATTTCTTAAAGAACTCCCAGACAACAGAGTTCCTGCATGTGTACTCTGAGACAACAGCGCTCTGCACCGGAGCAGCTCTGACATCTGATGCCTTGGACTGGCTAGTGCTACGGTTGGTCATAGAGGATGTTGTGCCTTGTGTTTGCTGTGCCTCCTCCTCCTCCTCCTCCTCACTTGATTCCTCTGTTCGATCTGGCACCCAGGTGGAGTCAGTGACCTCATCATCAATGTCATCTTCACCCCCTATCTCCTCGTCACTGGAGCCAACTTGGCAGTATGCTGCAGCTGCTGGGGCAACATGAGTGCCAGTTATTTGTGTGTCATCACTGGCACCCCCTTCCTCTAGGTTGATTATACTCCCTTCCTCAACCTCAGAGATTGAATCAGAGCACTGTACTTGCTGCGCATCCTCAAGCAGCATGTCACTGTCATAGGAGTCAAACAATTCAGCTGACTCCTCCGTGTGTGATAGTGAGGGTACGGCAGGAGTAGCTGTGGACATGGAGGCTGCATTAGATGCTTTGGCAGCTGAGGTGGACTGTAAAGCTGTCAGGGGTTGACTGCGGTTGGTGTAGCAGGATGGGGTTGTGAGCCCAATATGCAGTGATATAGGCAGATTCAAGATAACAAGGGTGTTTATTGTGCAACAAACACGAGAACGTAATATCAGGCAAGGTTTAGACAATAGCGTGGTCAGGGTTCAGCAAGGGGTCTGGTACACGGGGGTCCTAGATGGGGAGCAGAATGGGAGGGTACCGGTATATAGAAGCAATGAAAGTCCAGTTGATATAACAGAGGGTCCTTGGAGTCTTTGGCAGCGAAGTCAGGATATTGGCAAGAGGTATCAGTGAGCTTTGTCAAACAGGTATGCAGTCAGCGAATTCAACTTCAATGTGGAAGTCCAGGGTTGAGGGTGGGACTCCCTTATATGCAAGGCTAATCAGGGAGGATGAAGGGCAGGTGTGGATCCAGGGCCAGAACGTTATAATCAGGAAAGTGCATTGTTCATACAAGAGTCTTGGAATCTGCAGGGGACATGCAGGATAATACACAAAAAGGGGGCGTCCGGGGGTCAGGGCCTCCAGGGTCTGACATAGCCCCCCCCTCTAAGGGCCGGACTCCAAATGGCCCAGGCCGAGGTCAGGGTCACACTGGCGGATGGAGGGACAAATAGTCATTGCACCATTGGAGTGCTTAATAGTGGTCATGATGACCAGGGGTTCCTTTGGAACATAGAGTCCGTGGGACTGACTGGCACAGGTAGTCAGTGGCAGCAACGGCTGGAGTAGAGATCACGGTGTCAAGATATGCAATTCCTTGGCATGGTTGTCCAGAAATAAGCCCAAACTTGCGGCTGTGAGGGATGGGAGAGTTAACCTTTGCAAACCCCCAAACCATCCTTGGCGCGGCTAGGGCTGGAAACTGCCAACAATGGGTAGTGGAGATGGCAGTCCCCACGGCAACAGCTGGGCACGGTGGGGCAGCGCCCTTGGAGACAACCTTGGTACTGCACGGCTCAACAGCGACAACCTAGGTACTGCGCGGCTCAACGGTGGCGTCCTTGGCGAGGCACGGAGGGACAATGCCCTTGGCGAGGCACGGAGGGGCAGCGCCCTTGGCGAGGCACAGAGGGGCAGCACCCTTGATGAGGCACGGAGGGGCAGCGGCCTTGGCTAGGCACGGAGGGGCAGTGCCCTTGGCTAGGCACGGAGGGGGAGCGCCCTTGGCGAGGCCCTTGGTACTGCACGGCTCAGCGGCGACCAGGGTACAGCACGGCTCAACGGTGGCAACCTTGGTGAGGCACGGCACTTGAGCGACCTGGGTACTGCACGGCACTTGAGCGACCTGGGTACTGCACGGCACTTGAGCGACCTGGGTACTGCACGGCTCTGCGGCGACCTGGGTGCAGCACGGCTCTTGCTGGGCAGTGAGCGGCTTGGCCTTACGGTGGCGTTGACGGCACCGTGGCGGTGATAGCTCAGGAGAACCTGCGGGATGCAGGGCAGCGACCTCCGGGGACCCTGCGGGATGCAGGGCAGCAGTTTCTGGAGAGTCTGCGGGATGCAGGGCAGCAGTTTCTGGAGATCCTGTGGGATGCAGGGCAGCGACAACTGGAGATCCTGCTGGATGCAGGGCAGCGACAACTGGAGATCCTGCGGGATGCAGGGCAGCGACAACTGGAGATCCTGCGGGATGCAGGGCAGCGACAACTGGAGATCCTGCTGGATGCAGGGCAGCGACAACTGGAGATCCTGCGGGATGCAAGGTAGTAAATTCTGTAGATCCTGCGGGATGCAGGGCAGCAACTTCTGGAGATCCTGCGGAATGCAGGGCAACGACCTTTGGCTTTTGCTCAACCTCCAATTCCAGGAGGCATGGGTGAGTCTCCAGCTCTTGGGGTTTTGGTTTCACAGACAACCAAACAACTGTGGGTGACATGGAGAATAGGGCACCAATGAAGGCAGATCTCTGGCATGGTGCACTCAAAAAGGTTTTGTTAGCTGGAGTTCTGTAGTTGGCAACCGAGCGGCAAGGATAGATGGCTGGACTTTTGGAGGGCCACCTCTCCTCCCTTGGTTCCCTTTCTTCGGACTCCGAGTCATCCTCAGAAGGACACGGTGAAAGTGGCACAGAGTGTCCATGAGGAGCTGCTTCCTGAAGGCTCAGGGCCGATTCGAAGATCTCCAGGTCCTCCCTGTGAACGACAGTTCGTTGGAGGCATATGTGCAACAAGGGGGTAGAGGGCTGGGTTCTGGCTTTTTGGCAACACCAGCCGTGATGTATTGGCTAGGCTCGGTCTCCATAGGCATGGCTGACTCAGCGTCTATGCAATCTTGCTCCATTGGCACTTCGGGATCAGAATCCGGTTCAGCGCACTCCATAGGGGTCTCGTGGTCTGACCCCTCAGAAGGAGCTTCTTGAGTAACCTGGTCTCTGGGTACAGAGAGTCTGGTAGCTCTTGACTCCGCTCTTCTGGGAACAGGAGCACGCTTTTGTGGAGGACTAATTACCAGAGTTCTTCTGGGAGCAAGCTGGGATAGGGTTTTTTCTTTGGGTGCATGCTTTTGTAACTTGACAGTTGATGAGGTCAGTTTTTGCAGGGTAGGCACTGGTTTCCCCAACGAAGACTTTGTGAGCTTGACAGTCGGTACAGGTTTGGTACAAACAGGCTTGGCATGAACAGGTGTAGGAAAACTTTTTGTACCTGGCTTAGGTGAGCGCAGTGGGCAGGCCGATATTAGATGCAAGGGACCCCCACAGTAGAAGCAGAGGTCTAGCGCCCTCCTCCGTGTGTGATAGTGAGGCTACGGCAGGAGTAGCTGTGGACATGGAGGCTGCATTAGATGCTTTGGCAGCTGAGGTGGACTGTAAAGCTGTCAGGGGTTGACTGCGGTTGGTGTAGCAGGATGGGGTTGTGAGCCCAATATGCAGTGATATAGGCAGATTCAAGATAACAAGGGTGTTTATTGTGCAACAAACACGGGAACGTAATATCAGGCAAGGTTTAGACAATAGCGTGGTCAGGGTTCAGCAAGGGGTCTGGTACACGGGGGGTCCTAGATGGGGGGCAGAAGGGAAGCAGGATGGGAGGGTACCGGTATATAGAAGCGATGAAAGTCCAGGTGATATAGCAGAGGGTCCTTGGAGTCTTTGGCAGCGTAGTCAGGAGATTGGCAAGAGGTATCAGTGAGCTTTGTCAAACAGGTATGCAGTCAGCGAATTCAACTTCAATGTGGAAGTCCAGGGTTGAGGGTGGGACTCCCTTATATGCAGGACTAATCAGGGAGGATGAAGGGCAGGTGTGGATCCAGGGCCAGAACGTCATAATCAGGAAAGTGCATTGTTCATACAAGAGTCTTGGAATCTGCAGGGGACATGCAGGATAATACACAAAAAGGGGCGTCCAGGGGTCAGGGCCTCCAGGGCCTGGCAAAAGCACTACAAGCCTGGCTGGCAAAGGACTCAGAGGATGAGGATGGCCTGGTTAGCCAATCCACCAAATCCTCTGTATGTTGCTGCTGCTTAAGAAGACAGCCAGCACCAGTTAGAAAAGGACAAGCGTGCCACTGCAGAGGATGCACCACGTCCACCACGACCAGAGGCACAGCCTCCCGACACAGGGGCTGCTTGCCCTCTTATCTGTGTCTGGGAGCGTCTGCCTGTCCTTTTTGTTCTTTCAGACATGGTGAGTGATATATAGATTAAATATATACAGAACTCTGATTCAACTCTGGTATAAAGATTAAAGATTTACAGAACTCTGGTATAACTCAGTGAGACACCCTGATAGCTGGCAGCCAGTGACAAGACACAGATTACAATTCCCTCCTATAAATCAGTGTGACCCCTTGATGGGTGGCAGTGAGAAGCCACAGATTACAAGTCTCATAAACCTCATATAAATCAGTCTGACCCCCTGATGGGTGGCAGTGAGAAGCCACAGATTACAAATCTCAGAAACCTCCTATAAATCAGTGAGACCCCTTGATGGGTGGCAGTGAGAAGCCACAGATTACAAATCTCAGAAACCTCCTATAAATCAGTGAGACCCCTTCATGGGTGGCAGTGAGAAGCCACAGATTACAAATCTCAGAAACCTCCTATAAATCAGTGAGACCCCTTGATGGGTGGCAGTGAGAAGCCACAGATTACAAGTCTCAGAAACCTCCTATAAATCAGTGAGACCCCTTGATGCGTGGCAGTGAGAAGCCACAGATTACAAGTCTCAGAAACCTCATATAAATCAGTGTGACCCCCTGATGGGTGGCAGTGAGAAGCCACAGATTACAAATCTCAGAAACCTCCTATAAATCAGTGAGACCCCCTGATGGGTGGCAGCCAGTGAGAACACACAGATCACCTCAATTTCCAAATGTTTTGTAGAAATTAGTGACCCCCAAAATACTGCGTGGTACTGGGTGTGTGACAAGACACAGATCACCTCAATTCCCAAATATTTTGTAGAAATTTGTGACCCCCAAAATACTGCGTGGCACTGGCTGTGTGACAAGACACAGATCACCTCAATTCCCAAATATTTTGTAGAAATTTGTGACCCCCATATACTTGCTGGCGGTGACAAGACACAGAAGATCACCTCAATTCCCAAATGTTTTGTAGAGATTTGTGACCCCCCCAAAATACTTGCTGGCAGTAACAAGACACAGTAGATCACCTCAATTCCCAAATGTTTTGTAGAGATTTGTGACCCCCCCAAAATACTTGCTGGCAGTAACAAGACACAGTAGATCACCTCAATTCCCAAATGTTTTGTAGAAATTTGTGACCCCCAAAATACTTGCTGGCAGTGACAAGACACAGAAGATCACCTCAATTCCCAAATGTTTTGTAGAAATTTAGGACCCCCAAAATACTGCGTGGTACTGGCTGTGTGACAAGACACAGATCACCTCAATTCCCAAATATTTTGTAGAAATTTGTGACCCCCAAAATACTATTTGACACTGGCTGTGCGACAAGACACAAATCACCTCAATTCCCAAATGTTTTGTAGAAATTAGTGACCCCCAAAATACTTGCTGGCAGTGACAAGACACAGAAGATCACCTCAATTCCCAAATGTTTTGTAGAAATTTGTGACCCCCAAAATACTTGCTGGCAGTGACAAGACACGGAAGATCACCTCAATTTCCAAATGTTTTGTAGAAATTTGTGACCCCCAAAATACTTGCTGGCAGTGACAAGACACAGAAGATCACCTCAATTCCCAAATATTTTGTAGAAATTTGTGACCCCCAAAATACTATTTGACACTGGCTGTGCGACAAGACACAAATCACCTCAATTCCCAAATGTTTTGTAGAAATTAGTGACCCCCAAAATACTTGCTGGCAGTGACAAGACACAGAAGATCACCTCAATTTCCAAATGTTTTGTAGAAATTTGTGACCCCCAAAATACTTGCTGGCAGTGACAAGACACGGAAGATCACCTCAATTCCCAAATGTTTTGTAGAAATTTGTGACCCACAAAATACTTGCTGGCAGTGACAAGACACAGAAGATCACCTCAATTCCCAAATGTTTTGTAGAAATTTGTGACCCCCAAAATACTTGCTGGCAGTGACAAGACACGGAAGATCACCTCAATTCCCAAATGTTTTGTAGAAATTTGTGACCCCCAAAATACTTGCTGGCAGTGGCAAGACACAGATCACCTCAATTCCCAGATATTTGGTAGAAATGAGACCCCCCAGACCCCCCCCCAGTAGCTTGGCAGACCGGCAGTAAGAACACACAACAACAATCTCCTATGAAATGAAAATCTCCTCTCAAATGCATGCCGAAGCGGTGCGTGGAAACCTTATATAGTGTGCTGCGGGAGTTAGCTCTGTGAGCCCATGATTGGGCAAAATTTGCCCAATCAGGACTCTGAGCCGTGATTGGCATACTGTTGAACCTGTCTTGCACCAGACCTGTGGTCAGGTGCAAGGCTGTAGCCAATTACGAGCTTCAGGCCAGTGTAAAAGTGCATTGTGAGCCATTGTGGTCGAACTTGCTCCGAACACCCGGAAATGATTGGAGTTCGCGAGCAAAACGAACAGGCCGAACCGTCCGAACCGAACAGCTCATCCCTACTGCTCTATTGTGTAACTACATGGACAATAATCTGCAGTAAAAAGCTATTCTTCTTTTGTTATTCTCATCATTTATATAGCGCCAACAGTTTCCGCAAGACTTTACAATAATCAAAGGATGGTGATGCGGTAAAGACAGCCCTGCTCATAGGAGCTTAGAATCTAGAACTGTTTTATTAAAGCTGAGTAGATGTATATAAATCGTTTTATCTGTACATTAATATGTTGCAAGAAAAAAAATTATTAGAATAAACTCGCCTGTCTGAAGAGCTGCAAATCCTCCACTTCTCTGGAACGTCTTTAGTTGTCAATTTCCAGTTTGAAAT
This sequence comes from Leptobrachium leishanense, assembly GCA_009667805.1. Lineage (NCBI taxonomy): Eukaryota > Metazoa > Chordata > Amphibia > Anura > Megophryidae > Leptobrachium > Leptobrachium leishanense. The sequence goes on from RXON01003632.1 coordinate 21,542, forward strand.
GGATGCTGCTGCTTCGGGTTAACCAGTGCACTTTCACTTTCATGTCCTGAAACTTGTACTTTGTAGTTTTTATCCATATATGCAGGGCGGGCCCAAGACCTTGTGCTGCCTGGAGCGAAGGCTGAAATGCTACCCCCCCCCCACCACATAACTCCAATATACGCCCACGTGACACGTCCATTGTGTTATATCATGATATTTATAACTAAGATCCAAGTATAACACTTACAGGGTTATTCAGAGAGCGTGAAAAGCAGGAGAATGACTGGAGAATGACTGGAGAATGAAAAATTCTACGTCAAAATAGCCAAACCAGAAAAATTCTCCCTTTCATCTCACTTTCCAAACCGGCTATTTTGACGTAGAATTTTTCATTCTCCAGTCATTCTCCAGTCATTCTCCTGCTTTTCACGCTCTCTGAATAATCCTGTAAGTATTATATTTTAAATAACTTTATTGCAATAAATACGTTTGTCAGGATCCCTGGCTGTAGCCATTCTGGAACCCCCCGGTGGTACACTTCCATGTACTGTTCCTGCCCTGTAACCAGCATTCAGTATCAGCATCCAGCAATGCAACAGTTAAATCACAAACAACACACGTGACTCACAAAATAAAGGGCTCTGCCCCACAATTAACATTGCTGGTTCATTACAGCTCTTGTGCTGAGAGAGTAAGGTGCTACTAACTCGCTGCTCTGCTGTACCAATCTGTTCCTGTTTATTATTTATGTTTCCTGCAACTCCACCATCATCCTTCTGAGAATCATCCGGTCAGTTTATTTCCATATCATCCTCCATACCCCTTCCCACCTGCTATTCAGTGCAGGACACTGCATCCTGGGCTCATACCCCTGCCATCCAGGTGCCACCCAGGTGCCATCCCCACGATCCTGACAGAATGAACTAGCCCAATACAAATGAGCCCGCAGTGCTGCACTTTATGGTGGAGTTACTGAAAAGGACCTTCCAGGAACTGTTTAAAAACCTGGCTGATTCCCTGGTGAAATTGCTGCAAGATATTTGGGGCTCCTCGACTAAGGAGTGCATTCCTGCAGCTAACAAGCACAGAGACCCCCTGTCCCGTGAAGAACGTACCCGGAGACAGACTAACAATTTGTGCCTGTACTGCGGGGCAGAATCTCACTGGATATCCAATTGTCCATTAAAATCTTCCAGACCTACAGTTAATAAACAAGCACCTGGGCCTCAGTCTGCTGCAACTCCCAAGCACGCTCCAGTGCTTAGAACTCTGAAGCAAACCCAGGCTTCCAGGCCTGCCTCTATGCCTAAACCTGCTTCAGAGAGACCTGCGGCACCTAAGCCGGTACCCTTGCCCAAACCGGCCCCCAGAGGAGTTACTGCACGAGCGCCTACACCCAGAAAACCTCCTGTACCAAAGAGGTCCCCAAAACCACATCCTCCCCCAAAACCTCCTTCACCCAGACCTGTCCCCAGAAGATCCGTGCCCGCCGCGCCCAAGAACCACCAGGTATCTCTGGAGTCCATCTATGATCAGGAGGAGTCTGAAATTCATATGGATGAAGAGACCAATATGCCAGTAGAATCAGATCCAGTTATTCCCATGGACTTTGAAAGTACATCTGTGGAACCAGAAGCAATGGACATTATGCTTACACAGGTTCCAGGTGAAACCACCACTCCCAGCCAACAAGATCTGGCCATCTATGAGATTGAAGATATTGGTTATGACCCTCTATGTGAATTAGTGCCATTTGGCTGTCTATCCCTGGATTATTCAGATTCTGAGCAAGTACCAAGGGGTACCACCCGGGACAGCTTACTTACCAGGGAGGAAGGGGTGGAGGCTGCCACCACCTCACCCCAAATGAGAGCTTGGCATAACCTCTATACACCCAGTGAGGAGTCCGCTCATGAATGGAATAGCTGTGAGGACTACATACCTACCTTGGTGCCATCTGAAAATGTGGGTATCCGCATGATGAACAATTCTGTTGTCCCCAACACCCTGGAGGGTGACACCTGTAAGAATTCCAGATCTAAGGCGCGGAGAAAACAGAGGAAGAACCATCTCCTGACCTGTGTTACCATACCCAATGCTGGAGGGACCCAGGATAAGCTCCAGGATACAAGAGATGCAATGTGAGTGTGGCGCCACTAAATGTCTCTACTAGCCAACAGAGAATAGTTGAACACAATCGTTAAGTGTATGAAGATGATTAAAATTAATCAGTTGGAAGATGAAGGTATGATGATTGCCACTAATGTCTACAGAGAGAGCATACTGCTGCGTCTAATTAGGAAGCAATTACACTCCTCAACACATAATATAGTGTACAATAATCTATAAAGGTGGTGTTAATAATAATAAATCAATATGCACAATAAAAGTGGCAAATGTAATTAAAAGTGCTGTGAATTCCAATAACAGTAATGAAACCACAATACAATAACATGCACCTGGGCGGTGTAAAATGGTACAAGGTGGAAGTGCAAAATTGCAAGAATAAAAGTGACAACGTGACTGCAGATAATGGTGTGTTCTAACAGTCAGACATGACGTTCTCAGATAAAGGGTAAATCGCCTATAATAAGTTAATTAATTAAAGTGCTGAAGTACCCCTAATAAAATTAATTAAAGTGCTGAAGTACCCCTAATAAAATTAATTAAAGTGCTGAAGTACCCCTAATAAAATACTATAAAGTGCTGATAGTATCTTTAAAATAGTCCTACTGACTACTAAATGTGTACCAATAATTACAACTCAAACCCAATCGGGTGAAACAAATAAGCTTAATTAAAACCAATTAGACATCCAGAGTGCATGATCCAAAGTGTGTTATAGTGCAAAACATTAATGAAAATTAATAAACAAAAATATAAATACAAACAGTCAAATTAATAAATATGTGATGGAAAGAATAAAATTAGTAGACATCAGTTCTTTACAGGATATAAAAATCGGTTCTCTGAAGGAAAAAATGCAGCAGCCTTACACACAGAACCAGCGTCTAATCCCAAAATCGCTGAAAATAGAGTGTTCAAAAAATGTAAAAAGCTGGTGTCTGGCGCTTGCAAAAGTTTGTTCTTTAAATCCAGTCAAAAAATTCAGTCAAAAAATTCTAGGTCCGCTTAGCATCTCATCCACAGATTTGATTGAAGACACATGAAAATAAGAAGAAAAGGAGAATATTTTGTGCAGAATCTTAGCACATAATTTAGGTAAGCATGCCAAAAAAGGAATACTCACATTTAGGGGTGCCAGTTGTAACAAATAGGCACCTAAACGTAGGCAAATCAGTGAATTTATATGTCAGAGGCACTGATTCCCCTGTATAGGTAGGACAACCAAAGATCCAGGCGCCGTAGAGATGTACAATAAAAGTACCAGACGGTTTGGAATTAACAGAATACGCTTGAATAGAGTCGGTCAATCACAAGTTTATTAGGAAACTTAGATAAAAGTTTCCTAATAAACTTGTGATTGACCGACTCTATTCAAGCGTATTCTGTTAATTCCAAACCGTCTGGTACTTTTATTGTACATCTCTACGGCGCCTGGATCTTTGGTTGTCCTACCTATACAGGGGAATCAGTGCCCCTGATATATAAATTCACTGATTTGCCTACGTTTAGGTGCCTATTTGTTACAACTGGCACCCCTAATGTGAGTATTCCTTTTTTGGCATGCTTACCTAAATTATGTGCTAAGATTCTGCACAAAATAGTCTCCTTTTCTTCTTATTTTCATGTGTCTTCAATCAAATCTGTGGATGAGATGCTAAGCGGACCTAGAATTTTTTGACTGAATTTTTTGACTGGATTTAAAGAACGAACTTTTGCAAGCGCCAGACACCAGCTTTTTAAATTTTTTGAAAGCTCCAGGATACACCTGTCCCTATGCCATCTGCCTATGTGGGCACGAAGTTCCCTGGTAACCCTGCCTCCTACCGGTGCCCCTCTGTTTTCAGGAGTCTACGAGACTGTGGCACTCGTACACATCCTGATTCTCCACCTGAAGACCCGGATTCTTATACTGTCCAGGGGATCTTCGTTATACCCACACAGGACCCTGTAACAGGAAATTGGACGTATTCTCCTGCCCGCTGACGTCCAGCTACAGCCAGTTCTGGGTCACCCAGTGTGTGACCGTAAGGGGGAGGGTACTGTCAGGATCCCTGGCTGTAGCCATTCTGGAACCCCCCGGTGGTACACTTCCATGTACTGTTCCTGCCTTGTAACCAGCATTCAGTATCAGCATCCAGCAATGCAACAGTTAAATCACAAACAACACACGTGACTCACAAAATAAAGGGCTCTGCCCCACAATTAACATTGCTGGTTCATTACAGCTCTTGTGCTGAGAGAGTAAGGTGCTACTAACTCGCTGCTCTGCTGTACCAATCTGTTCCTGTTTATTATTTATGTTTCCTGCAACTCCACCATCATCCTTCTGAGAATCATCCGGTCAGTTTATTTCCATATCATCCTCCATACCCCTTCCCACCTGCTATTCAGTGCAGGACACTGCATCCTGGGCTCATATCCCTGCCATCCAGGTGCCACCCAGGTGCCATCCCCACGATCCTGACAACGTTAAACTTGTTTTATGTAACTTAACTTAAATAGTTTAAATTGTTTTATTAAACAGCAAAACTAATTGTGATTATATGTGTGTATATATTGCCAGAAGCTCACAGGTATATATTATTGAGATTGCCAGCTCACCTGGGTATATTGCCAGAAGCTCACAGGTATATATTATTGAGATTGCCAGCTCACTCGGGTATATATTGCCAGAAGCTCACAGGTATATATTATTGATTGCCAGCTCACTTGGGTATATATTATTGAGATTGCCAGCTCACTCGGGTATATATTGCCAGAAGCTCACAGGTATATATTATTGATTGCCAGCTCACTTGGGTATATATTATTGAGATTGCCAGCTCACTTGGGTATATATTATTGAGATTGCCAGCTCACTTGGGTATATATTGCCAGAAGCTCACAGGTATATATTATTGATTGTCAGCTCGTATATATTGCCCGACGCTCACAGATATGTATTATTGAGATTGCCAGCTCACTTGGGTATATATTGCCAGAAGCTCACAGGTATATATTATTGAGATTGCCAGCTCACTTAGGTATATATTGCCAGAAGCTCACAGGTATATATTATTGATTGCCAGCTCACTTGGGTATATATTTCCAAAAGCTCACAGGTATATATTATCGACTAGCTTTTGCCCGCAGCTTCGCTCGCGTGGATTTTAGGATTTGTTAAAATTGTTTTTTAAAAGAAACTTGAGGTTTTTTTGGTAGAACCCCCGCCCCCCACTTTCCCCCCATTTGGGATTTTTGGAATGTAAGTGCCAAATTTCACACCTGTAACATCTTTGGTTTTTGAAATATAGGTATACTGATAAAAGTATTCACATCTCTTTCCCCCACCCCCCTTAACTGGATTTTCGGAAAATGGTAAAACATGTTTTTTTTTTTGCACGAAGATTGTAAATATAGAATTTCACACCTGTAACATCATTTGGTTTTTGAAATATAGGTATAGTGATAAAGGTATTCACCCCCCTTTTTGCCCCCCCCCCACTGGATTTTTGGAAAATGGTAAAATATGTGTTGTTTTACTTTCAAGACTAATCTAAATAACAATTTTTACATCTGTAACATATTCTGTTTTTGAGATATAGGTATCCTGTTGAAAAGTATTCACCCCCTTTTTTCACCCACCACGTGGGATTCTTGGAAAATGGTAAAACATTTGTTTTCTTATATTCAAGAAGATTGTAAGTGCCAGATTTCACACCTGTAACATCTTTGATTTTTGGAAATATAGGTGTACTGATAAAAGTATTCAACCCCCCTTTTCCCCCTCCCACTGGATTTTTGGAAAATGGCAAAACAGGTGTTTCTTTGTTTCTCAAGACAAATCTAAATACCAATTTTCACGTTTGTAACATCTTCTGTTTTTGAGATGTAGGTATCCTGTTTAAAAGTATTCACCCCCTTTTTTTTTACCCCTCACTTGGATTTTTGGAAAATGGTAAAACACGTGTTTCTTTATTTTCAAAAGATTGTAATTGCCAAACTTTTCATCTGTAACATCTTGGTTTTTTAACTATAGATATACTGATAAAAGTATTCAGACCCCTTTCCCTCAACCCCCCCTCTTATTTGGATTTGTGGAAAATGGCAAAACACATGTTTGGTTTTTTTCACGAAGATTGTAAATACCAAATTTCACACCTGTAACATCTTTGGTTTTTGAAATATAGGTATACTGATAAAAGTATTCAACCCCCCTTTATGCCCATTCCAATGAATTTTTTGAAAATGGTAAAATAGGTGTTTTTTTGTTTCTCAAGACGAATCTAGATACCAATTATCACGTATGTAACATCTTCTGTTTTTGAGATATAGGTATTCAGCCCCGCCTTTTTTTCACCCCCACACTTGGGATTTTTGGAAAATGGTAAAACACCTGTTTTTATTTTTGAAGAAGACTGTAAATACCAAATTTCACATCTGTAACATCTTTGGTTTTTGAGATATAGGTATAATGATAAAAATATTCTGACCCCTTTCCCCAACCCCCAATTGGATTTGTGGAAAATGGCAAAAAACATGTTTGGTTTTTTTTCACAAGGATTGTAAATACCAAATTTCACACCCGTAACATCTTCGGTTTTTTAAATATAGGTATACTGATAAAAGTATTCAACCCCCCTTTCCCCCCCCAAGGAATTTTCAGAACATGGTAAAATATGTGTTGTTTTATTTTACAAGACAAATCTAAATACCAATTTTCAGGACTGTAACATTGTCTGTTTTGGAGATACAGGTATCCTGTTTAAAATATTTAAAATATTCAACCCCCTTTCCCCCCCACTTGGATTTTTGAAAAATGGTAAAATACGTGGGGTTTTTTCAAGACGAATCTAAATACCAATTTTCACAACTGTAGCTCCTTCTGTTTTTGAGCTATAGGTATCCTGTTTAAAATATTCAACCCCATTTTTCACCCCCTTATGGGTGGATTTTCCAAAAATCCTTCTTTAGAGGGTGCCTACATTATAAAAACAGTGCACCTTCAAAATTTCACATTCCTAGGTTAAACGGTTTCAGCTGGGAGTTGATGAGTCAGTCAGTCAGGACTATCGTGTTTATATATATAGATGTATTTAACCCCCATTTTGGCCCTCCATGGAATTTTCAGAAAATGGTAAAATACGTGTTTTTTTTATTTTTCAAGACAAATCTAAATACCGATTTTCACATCTGTAACCTCTTCTATTTTTGAGCTATAGGTTGTCAGGTATATTGGAAGGGAAAAAGGTAAAATGGATGCCTATAGCCATTTTGTTTTTAAAGATAGTCTTTTTTCTTTTTCCAAATTTCCCTAGTTAGAAATGAACTGAGATTTTTTTTTACAGAGTTCATGGCTGGGTGAGATCTTATATATTTTTTTAGAAATACCAGACATGAAGGAACCTTAAAATGTCTTTGTGTGATATAATGCCCAAGCTAAGTACAGACATGTCACATTTAAATTTATTGACTTGTTTTAAGTCTTTTAAACAAAAAGATATTTTCTTATACCCAAAAGACAAAATAAGAGTTAAAATCTGTTTAAGGTAAAATATATATTCACGAAATATATTTTTATAATCAAGGTATATTTTATTATATTTACAGTAGAAAATGTATGCTCCAATAAATATTGTTGAAGTATATAAGTGGTAAATAGTATAATTATTGAAGAATAGATTCTGTTGAGTTAATTAGAAAAGAATTCAACTGATAAGACTCAGTAAAAATTTAGAAAGGAGTGAGGGATATAAATTTGATATGACATGTAGAGACTAAATGTCTACATTGGGAGAAGAGAAGGTCTTTGTATAGATTGACCTTTTGACACGAGATAAGGATATTAAAAAGAAATGGTGGAATTAATTAAGAAGTGCAATGCTGCCCTCTAGAGGATAGTAAATATTATATTTGATATGGTGAAGATATTGCTAGTGACGTCAAATTGACTATAATTGAAGCGGCAATGTTGGTTGCAGTCAATCCCGTCAGTCCAAGATTCAGAGACTCACACCGCAATGCATTCAGACTTCCAATACACATGAGAGACTCACACCGCAATGCACTCCGAAATCCCGTCAGTCCAAGATTCAGAGACTCACACCACAATGCATGCAGATTCCAGGACATGAGGCACTCCGAGGCTAACACACATTGCTAGCAGACCATTCCGGGACAATGCACTCAAGACTCTCACCAAATCTCTGACTCACATGTATTGATTATCTGATATTGATAATCTTCACATATTCCAAAACATTACATAAAGAATTCCAAGGCAGACTCAATAAAATCCAGATTGGAGAGGTAATGTATGAGAGCTATTTAAATTAAGGAATTAATGTAAATATATATATCTGTAGATTTTTGCAACAGATAGACTGAGATTTCTCAGATTCTTGGTAGCTCCAAAAGTCTAAATATTTCTATCCGGCAGATAGAAATATGAAGAAGTGGACATAAGGATTTACCCTAAAAGAAACTGTTGTAGGATAGATACAAATATATATATATTGAATTTGGAAATTACTGTGATTGAAATTAATAAGCAAGGAATTATATAACTAGAAATAAAAAGCAAAAGATTCGACGTTTAATTCTCGAGTTTAGGGGAGGATTCACTAAATAAGTTTTATTACTTATCATTAAATTAGCTCATCTTTTGTTGATCAATGTAGTATAGATATATATATATATATCTCTATAAGATCTAGCTGGTTAAACATTGTTTGCTGGGAAATGCATGTTTTATTAAGCAGAAATGTTTATTAACCATTTGTGTATTAGTTACTAACTGATAAGGTAAATAATATTAATCATATATGCAGTTACTAACAGGAGATACATATATTGTGAAGCTAGTTTTTATGTGCTGATGGATTGTGGTTTATAAATCTTTGTTTATGATATGAGATTTGAAACTTTTTTGTATACGTAATAAATATATATATGTTTTTATCCGATTATTGTATTCTTCAAAGCAAAACACAGACAATTAAAAGAATTTAGGAGAATTTCTAGGAAATATAAACGATTGATATTTGTGTCTCGTATAAGTTTCTTATAGAATAATAATCCCTGCCATATTGGAGACTTGGTTGAGCAGTCCAATATATATAACGTGTTGTATTCACGTGCAGAGATTATATCCGACAAGGTATCCTGTTTAAAATATTCAACCCCCTTTTTCACCCCCTTAGGGGCGGAGTTTCCAAAAATCTTTCCTTAGTGGGTGCTACATAATAAAAACAGGGCACCTTCAAAATTTCACGTTCCTAGGTTAAACAGTTTCAGCTGGGCGTTGATGAGTCAGTCAGTCAGTCAGGACTTTTGCGTTTATATATATATATAGATTGCCAGCTCACTTGGGTATATATTGCCAGAAGCTCACAGGTATATATTATTGAGATTGCCAGCTCACTTGGCTATATATTGCCAGAAGCTCACAGGTATATATTATTGAGATTGCCAGCTCACTTGGCTATATATTGCCAGAAGCTCACAGGTATATATTATTGAGATTGCCAGCTCACTTGGGTATATATTGCCAGAAGCTCACAGGTATAGATTATTGAGATTGCCTGCTCACTTGGGTATATATTGCCAGAAGCTCACAGGTATATATTATTGAGATTGCCAGCTAGGCTTGTGCACCGATTTTTTTTTTTTTCGGTTCGCTTTTTTGGATTTTTAAACTTTTCGATTCGGCTCGTTTCGACCGTTTTCTGTTTCGATTCGGTTCGGTTCGACTCGTTTTTCGGGTACATTTTTTTTTCGGAATATCGACCATTTTTCGTATTTTCGTGTCACTTTGCTCGTTTTTTGTATCGACTTTTCGTGATTTCGGAAATTTTTGTTTTTCGGAATTGTACATGGTTTCGGAATTTCAGACCATTTTTCGTATTTTCGTGTCACTTTGCTCGTTTTTTGTATCGACTTTTCGTTTTTTCGGAACGTCTGTTCTCCTCGTTTCAAAGCAATAAATTTCGATTTGACACATTTCAAGTCCATTCGAAAATTCCGAAAATATTTCGTTTCGGCTCGGAAAACTTTTCGGATCTGCCATTTTCGGATCTAAAACTTTTCGGAAATTCGGCCGCATCCGAAAACACGAATCGGGAAATTTCGTGAAAATTCCAAAATTCCGAAACCCGAAACGCACATCCCTATTGCCAGCTCACTTGGGTATATATTGCCAGAAGCTCACAGGTATATGTTATTGAGATTGACAGCTCACTTGGCTATATTTGCCAAATTGCCCCCAGGGCCAGGCCAGCTCTCACCTCAGGAGAAACATAGAAACATAGAAAAATGTCGGCAGATAAGAACCTTTCGGCCCATCTAGTCTGCCCAATTACATGGATACTTTACCTGGATTTATCTTTTGTTTAGGATAGCCTTATGCCTATCCCATGCCTGCTTAAATTCAATTACTGTTTTGGCCTCTACCACTTCTACTGGAAGACTGTTCCATGTATCCACCACCCTCTCAGTAAAATAATACTTCCTGATGTTACTTTTAAACCTTTGCCCCTCTAATCTAAGACTATGTCCTCTTGTTTTGCTATTTTGTTTCCTTTTAAATATACTCCCTTCCTCTACCTTGTGGATTCCCTTTACGTATTTAAATGTTTCTATCATATCATCTCTGTCTCGTCTTTTTTCCAAGCTGTACATGTTAAGATCATTAAGCCTTTCCTGGTAACTTTTCTCGTTCAAGCCGTACACCATTTTAGTAGCTCTTCTCTGAACTCTCTCTAAGATGTCTATATCCTTCTGGAGATACGGTCTCCAGTACTGCACACAGTACTCCAAGTGAGGTCTCACCAGTGCTCTGTACAGTGGCATGAGCACTTCCCTTTTCCTACTGCTAATACCTCTCCCTACACAACCAAGCATTCTGCTAGCATTTCCTGCTGCTCTATTACATTGACTACTTACCCTTAGATCCTCTGAAATAATGACCCCTAAATCCCTTTCCTCAGATGTTGAGGTTAGGACTGTATCAAATATTCTATATTCAGCCCTTGGGTTTTTACGTCCCAGGTGCATTATCTTGCACTTATCCACATTAAAACTCAATTGCCACAACTCCGACCATTTTTTTAGTTTACCTAAATCATTTGTCATTTGGCTGATCCCTCCAGGAACGTCAACCCTGTTGCAAATTTTTGTGTCATCAGCAAAAAGACATACTTTTCCATTAATACCTTCTGCAATATCACTAATAAAAATATTAAAGAGAATGGGTCCAAGTACTGACCCCTGAGGTACCCCGCTGGTAACAAGACCTTGCGCCGAATAAACTCCATTTACCACAACCCTCTGTTGTCTGTCACTCAGCCACTGCCTAATCCAGTCAACAATATTGGAATCCAAACTCAAAGATTGCAATTTATTGATAAGCCTTCTATGCGGAACAGTATCAAAAGCCTTACTGAAATCTAAATAAGCAATGTCTACTGCACCACCTGTGTCTATTATTTTTGTTACCCAATCAAAAAAATCAATAAGATTAGTTTGGCATGATCTCCCTGAGGTAAACCCATGTTGTTTCTGATCCTGTAATCTATGTGTTTTTAGATGTTCAACAATCCTTTCCTTTAACATGGTTTCCATTAATTTCCCCACTACTGACGTAAGACTAACTGGCCTATAGTTCCCCGATTCCTCCCTACTACCCTTCTTGTGAATGGGCACAACATTTGCTAATTTCCAGTCTTCTGGGATGACTCCCGTTAACAAGGATTGGTTAAATAAATCTGTTAACGGTTTTGCTATTACATCACTGAGCTCTTTTAATAATTTAGGGTGGATCCCATCAGGCCCCATTGACTTATTTGTCTTTACTTTAGACAGCTGCTGTAGAACCTCCTCCTCTGTAAACTGATATGTAAATGTCTCTTTAGTGTTCTCTCCTAACTGAGGTCCCTTTCCTTCCTTTTCTTCTGCAAAGACTGAACAAAAATATTCATTGAGGCAGTCAGCGAGACTTTTATCCTCTTCTACATACCTTCCTTCCTTTGTTTTTAATCTAACTAATCCTTGTTTTACTTTTCTTTTCTCGTTTATGTATCTAAAAAATGTTTTGTCCCCCTTTTTTACTGACTGAGCTATTTTCGCTTCTGCGTGTGCTTTGGAAGCTCTTATAAATTACTTTGCCTCTTTCTGCCTAATTTTATAGGTTTGCCTGAGTTGTTTTATAATTATTGAATGCTATCTTTTTGTTCTTCACTATTTTGGCCACTTCTGCAGAGTACCACAGTGGTTTCTTCCTTTTTTGTTTTTGCTAACAAGCCGAATGCAATTTCCTGTGGCCTTCAATAATGCTTCCTTTAAATAATCCCATTTCTCCTGGACTCCCTTTAAACTCCTCCAGTCTGATAATGACTCCTTCACACAAAATCTCATTTTTAGAAAAATCTGTTTTTTTAAAGTCTAAAACTTTCGTTCTCCCTCCCACTTACTTTTGCAGTCTCAGTCTGTCTGTTACAGTGCTGGCCTGGGCAGTGGCTGGTCCTCCTCCATCCAGGGTCTTTCAACACGAGATCCGGCCAGTGAGGGGTCTCACACAGTAACCACCGTCCTTTTCTCTCCTCACCACAACAACAGCATGCGTGCGCTGCCCTGGAGGAAGTGTCACGACGGGAACGGAAGAAAGAGGATCTATCTGCGCCGCCGCCCGCGCTCCAATGAACGCATACCTAGCATGCTTGTGGGTGGGCACGGCAAGCAGCGGCGCTGGCGCGCACTGTAGCAACGAGCCAGACGCCACACCACATTAGATGCTGCCACCGCAGCACTTGCTAAAAAATGGTGCAGCAGCGGCACCGGGAAATGAATCAAGTAGAAGATGGCGGGCGCAAAATTTCCCGCTTTTCAAATCTGCCGCCGGGTGCAAGCATTCCGCGCTGCTCCATCGTCGGGCCGGCCCTGCATATATGGCTTCATAAGGGAAGTTTCCCAGATTGCTGTGTTTACTCATGGCATTATCAGCTTTTATCTTCTCTATTATGTTTTCTGGAGGGAAATCCTCATCATTGTTCTATTATTATTGATTGAGAATATACATTTGTGAACGGTGAATAAAATAGGATTATCTGCATTGTTTCTTCTTGTGCATTTTTTTGTTTGAGCAACTGAATTTAAATTTTTCCCTTGTGTTGGATGAACCAAACCACAGTATGGTCTGTATTTGCCCGCTAGGACTGCTAGCTGCTAGTGTTTGATATTTGACTATCCGATAGAAGACCCGGGTACTCCATGATTAGGGATGAGCTGTTCGGTTCGATCGGTTCGGAGTTCAATTCAAACATCGCCTGTTCGCGAACTACGAACATTTCCGCGTGTTCGCCGCATGTTCGCCCACAATGCACCACAATGGACCACAATGCACTTTTCCACTGGCCTGAAGCTTGTAATTGGCTACAGCCTTGCACCTGACCACAGGTCAGGTGCAAGACAGGTTCAAGACTATGCCAATCATGGCTCAGAGTCCTGGGCTCTCAGAGCTAAGTCCCGCAGCACACTATATAAGGCTTCACACAGCGCTTCAGGACATGTTTGAGAGGAGATTGTTGTTGTGTTAGTTTGTGTTCTCACTGCCAGTCTGCCACCAGCTACTGGGGTGGTCTCATTTCTACAATATTTCTGGGAATTGTTCTAATCTGTGTGTTCTCAATGCCACCAAGTATTTTGGGGGTCAGTAATTTCTACAAAATATTTGGGAATTGTTCTGACCCGTGTGTTCTCACTGCCACCAAGTATTTTGGGGGTCAGTAATTTCTACAAAATATTTGGTAATTGTTCTAATCCGTGTGTTCTCACTGCCAGCAGCAATTGTGGGGGTCTCATTTCTACAAAATATCTTGGAATTGTGGTAATCTGTGTGTTCTCAGTGCCACCCATCAGGGGGTCTCACTGATTTATAGGAGGTTTGTGGGAATTGTAATCTGTGTCTTGTCACTGGCTGCCAGCTATCAGGGTGTCTCACTGAGTTATACCAGAGTTCTGGAAATCTTTAATCTTTATACCAGAGTTGAATCAGAGTTCTGTATATCTTTAATCTATATATCACTCACCATGTCAGAAAGACCAAAAAGGACAGGCAGACGCTCCCAGACACAGATAAGAGGGCAAGCAGCCTCTGTGTCGGGAGGCTGTGCCTCTGGTCATCGTGGACCTGGTGCATCCTCTGCGGGGGCATGCTTGTCCTTTCTAAATGGTGCTGGCCGTCTTCTTAAGCAGCAGCAACATACAGAGGATTTGGTGGATTGGCTAACCAGGCCATCCTCATCCTCAGCCAGGCAGTCACAATAAAATCCACTTCTTTATTGGCCATCCCTGCTTCCGGTATTGCTTTCAACCAAGGCACCATACAAAGAATCCTAGCACCCCCAGAAGGGAAGTCGTGGATCTGCTGGGACCGATCACCACAGGAACAGAGGAGTAAGCACCAAAAGAAGAGTGGTTTCACAGACCAGCCGCTTGCAGCACGAGGAATAAACCTGCGCAAGTGTGCATCCATCATTCAGACTAATAATATGCAGTGCTTGGCACAATTCTAATCACACTATCCTGTTCTCTCGGAGGTACAAGAGAGACAGAGAAGTGCCGCAGATCGGAAAGAACTTTTATTTATTACACATTTTTCCAATTGAAAGACTTTTTGAAATACGGACACTAGGTGGCGATATACAACCAATACTGCATTACAAAGGATATTTTCTATCAATCAGACCATATATGCAATGCTTGAGAAAAGAAATGGTAAGCGCCCAGAACAGGGTGATATACCCAATACCCAGCTCGACCAGAAAGTAGTGGTTTCCCCCAAACCAAGAACAAATACTATAATGAAATACGTATCTGGTCAGCGCGAAATGGTGGAACGCAAGGGATATGTGGGTAAATCTTGTTGTAATTTCATCCGTAGAGATTCGACATATGAAATAGGAAAAAAACTATATTTGTGCAGTATGTTATAACTAAAATGCAACAAGATGTACATAGAGAGAATTTTCCCACTCACAAATCTGGAGCCCCAACACTGGCTCTGAGTGGGGAAGTGCCTCTGGGTTATTTTTCTGAAGGTATTCTCAGGAAACCCACTCCTTTTGTTCACTGTTATTCGTGGTTTTCTCGATAAGGTAGATATAGAATAAAGACACAAAAGAGATCTCTGTGTGTATCTGGATTATGAAAATGAGGAATGAAAACTCCTATTGGAGTGTTAACTCACATTTGATGGAGCTTTGTTCAAGCTCAAGATATGCGCCTATGGGTTTTGTGTGGTCAAACCCAAAAAAAGACCGAACAGATGCTGGATAACGTTCTTAAAAATTTAATAAAAAGGTTTAACAAAAGTTAAAATAAAACAAATAAGAGTCCAGGACGCGTTTCACCGCTATCACGGCTTCTTCAGCTGGTATCATCTGAGTGCGAACTTCCAAACATCATGTTATAGTCTCATAAATCAGAGAGATGGGTAGTTTCACGTGTTGTTGGTTAACGAGTGGCGTGCGTTCCACGCCTCTCAATGCAGCCTGTCCAAGTTCCGACAGTGAAGCGCCATTTTGCGCAGGCGCAATGCAAGGTTTCCGCGTTTCAAGATGCGTTTCAGTGACGTAATCCGTCTTTATTTCGTTCTTAAGCATTTGACCATAAACATCAAATATGGATAAAAAACAATGAGGTAAAATTAGTATATACGGCAACACATCGTGTCGTATCCCAAATGAAAAAGGCAAAGCTTCTCAAATCGTTATACATCTTAAAACGTAGGAAAAAGGAGAAAAATCAATAGATGAAAAATCGGTCTAGGGATTGCTAAAAAAAGTTAGCTTTGTGATAAACCAAGATATGTTGCTTTGTTATGGACGATGTTGTATCTATATTGACCTCTCAAATCCGACACCATTGTGCATGTATATACTGAAAATTATGTTATTGTGAGAGTATACTATATCGATTGAATAAATCTGTGCTCGATTGGTGTAGACTATACCTCAGATGTATTATGAGGGGCTAGAAAATATGGCCGACATTTATATAAATGCACTGAGAAGTATATTGGGGAGTAATTATTCTTAGTGAGATGGAGTATAGCTGATCTAATGTAATAGTATCTTATTATGTGTCCAAGGAAGTTGGTCTATTAAATTTTGGAGTGATAATGTCTTTTATTTTGTAGAAACCATAGGGTAGAATGTATATGAAGTGAATGATAAATGTACGTAAATGTTTTAAATTATAATATATTGATGATATATGTACCAAATGGAACAGAATCTATGAAAAGATATTTTCCATTTTCCATTTTCCATTTGGTACATATATCATCAATATATTATAATTTAAAACAATTACGTACATTTATCATTCACTTCATATACATTCTACCCTATGGTTTCTACAAAATAAAAGACATTATCACTCCAAAATTTAATAGACCAACTTCCTTGGACACATAATAAGATACTATTACATTAGATCAGCTATACTCCATCTCACTTGATCTAATTAAAGACAACAATATATCATAATAGGATTTATTCCCATGATAATAATTTATCCTTTTGTATAGGTTACATAGATTGATCATATTACATCGCTCCAATTTCTTATTTCCTAATCTTCACTTTTTCTAATTACGTTGATCTTAATTTTCATAACATACACACATATCGAGCATCCATTCTATTTGACCATAATGATGGGATTTTTCCTAATCGGATGTGTTTAGACTGCTTCTCTTATCCCCTAAGATATCTATTTTTATAGACCTGACAAAAGGACATTGGTAGGAGTTAGAATAATTACTCCCCAATATACTTCTCAGTGCATTTATATAAATGTCGGCCATATTTTCTAGCCCCTCATAATACATCTGAGGTACAGTCTACACCAATCGAGCACAGATTTATTCAATCGATATAGTATACTCTCACAATAACATAATTTTCAGTATATACATGCACAATGGTGTCGGATTTGAGAGGTCAATATAGATACAACATCGTCCATAACAAAGCAACATATCTTGGTTTATCACAAAGCTAACTTTTTTTAGCAATCCCTAGACCGATTTTTCATCTATTGATTTTTCTCCCTTTTTCCTACGTTTTAAGATGTATAACGATTTGAGAAGCTTTGCCTTTTTCATTTGGGATACGACACGATGTGTTGCCGTATATACTAATTTTACCTCATTGTTTTTTATCCATATTTGATGTTTATGGTCAAATGCTTAAGAACGAAATAAAGACGGATTACGTCACTGAAACGCATCTTGAAACGCGGAAACCTTGCATTGCGCCTGCGCAAAATGGCGCTTCACTGTCGGAACTTGGACAGGCTGCATTGAGAGGCGTGGAACGCACGCCACTCGTTAACCAACAACACGTGAAACTACCCATCTCTCTGATTTATGAGACTATAACATGATGTTTGGAAGTTCGCACTCAGATGATACCAGCTGAAGAAGCCGTGATAGCGGTGAAACGCGTCCTGGACTCTTATTTGTTTTATTTTAACTTTTGTTAAACCTTTTTATTAAATTTTTAAGAACGTTATCCAGCATCTGTTCGGTCTTTTTTTGGGTTTGACCACACAAAACCCATAGGCGCATATCTTGAGCTTGAACAAAGCTCCATCAAATGTGAGTTAACACTCCAATAGGAGTTTTCATTCCTCATTTTCATAATCCAGATACACACAGAGATCTCTTTTGTGTCTTTATTCTATATCTACCTTATCGAGAAAACCACGAATAACAGTGAACAAAAGGAGTGGGTTTCCTGAGAATACCTTCAGAAAAATAACCCAGAGGCACTTCCCCACTCAGAGCCAGTGTTGGGGCTCCAGATTTGTGAGTGGGAAAATTCTCTCTATGTACATCTTGTTGCATTTTAGTTATAACATACTGCACAAATATAGTTTTTTTCCTATTTCATATGTCGAATCTCTACGGATGAAATTACAACAAGATTTACCCACATATCCCTTGCGTTCCACCATATATGCAATGCTGTTTTAAAATTTTATATGATATATGTATGCTTACATCTTTGCTTATGCAATTTTGTGTGAATGTATGCAATTTTGTGTGAATATATGTACATATAGACTCAACCTTTGAGCAATACGCCACCTAGAGAGAAAATACCTCTCCTCCCACTCTTTCATTAGGTACAGGTTTGCGCTCTGGAGTGTGTCTCTCTCTTCTAAAGATTACGTTGCCCCAGCTGCTGCAGCGTAAGAAAAAATATAGTCCCAACCATCCCCAAGCACAGCATCTAAATGCCAGCTTAGCAAAATGACTCGCATTGCAGCTGCTGCCTTTCCAACTGGTGGACTCTGCTCCCTTCCGTGAATTTGCTGAATGTGCTGTACCACAGTGGCATGTTCCAAAATGCCATTACTTTTCACGAAAGGCCATTCCAGCACTATACCAGCATGTGGAAGACAATGTTATTGAGTCATTGGAAAAGGCAGTCAGCAGCAGGGTGCATGTGACTTTAGACACGTGGTCCAGCAAGCATGGACAGGGCCATTACATTTCCTTCATGGCACACTGGGTAACTCTGATTGCAGCTGGGAGGGATTCAAGACGGGGCTCTGTGCTGGAGCTTGTTCATCTACCACGCCTCCAGAAAGCTGCTTGTATGAGGTCTGTCTGCTCCACCACCACCTCACCCTCTTTCTCCTCCTCCACCTTCTCTGTCTCTGGTGAAGTTAAACCGAGTTTAAGTGGCAGGGGCTACGCAATGGCTCAAGCAAAAAGATGCCATACTGTGCTTGGGCTGGTTTGTTTAGGGGACAGGAGCCAGACCGGGCCAGAAATTCTGTCAGCTCTGCAGGGGCAGGTGCAGAGATGGTTAACACCACCCCAGCTTCAGCTGGGAATGGTCGTCTGTGATAATGGCAGCAACCTTCTCTCCGCCCTACGCCTGGGTAAGTTGACGCATGTACCATGCCTAGCACATGTCCTAAATCTGGTGGTACAGCGTTTCCTAACCAGGTACCCAGGGCTGGCAGAGCTTCTCAGCCAGGCCAGAAAAGTCTGCAGCCACTTCAGACGGTCATTCCCAGCAAGTGTTCGCCTGGCAGAAATTCAAAGAGAATTCCAACTTCCCATTAACCGTCTGATCTGTGACATGCCCACCAGGTGGAACTCGACATTAGCAATGCTGCAGCGTCTGCACAAACAGCAGAGGGCCATCAACGAGTACCTGTGTGAGTATGGCACAAGGACAGGTTCAGGTCAACTTGTTTTTTTCCCCCTGCAGTGGCTGATGATCAAGGATGCATGCACTGTACTGTCACCATTTGAGGAGGCAACGAGGATGGTGAGCAGGGACAGCGCATGCATCATTGACACAATTCCTTTAGTGTTCCTGCTGGAGCACACTCTGTGGGGAATTACAGGTGTGGCTCTAGAGGCAAAGCAGCGGGAGGAAGAGGAGGCCTTCCCTATGTCACGGTTCCCAGATCCCACCACTCAGTACTTAACGCCCAACACTCCACAGAGCCCAGAAGCTACCAACAGAGTAGCCGTGAAAGATCTCTAACTGTCTGGTCCTTAGAATTGGCCAGGTAAACTAGCTAGACAGAAAGGGGTAACAACACGGGGAGTAGTCAGCCGAGCCAGAATCAGGAATACAGAGTTCAGAATGGTCAAATGGAATAGCCGGGTCGATATCAGAGCAGTGGCGTAGTACAAGAAAATGGTCTAGGGCAACAGAAGGCAGAATAGTCAGAAACAAGCAGAGGTCAATAACGGATTAATTCAATATAGCAGTCAGGTACAAGGAGCTCAGGTATGGATAACCACGATCTGGCAACTGCTGAGAATACACTGAGGGTTTTTAAAGACCTTCACCAGACCACGCCCCCCACTCAAGCCGCGCCTCATGCAACCACCTCCCTGCCTGTCTCCATTTAAACTGGGCATTGGTCAGTGAGCAGCATCAGACATGCTGCCCTCAAGCACACAGGTAGGGCTGGAAGCTCCCAACGTTACAGTACCCCCCTCTCCACGGGAGGCCACCGGACGACCAACAGGACGAGCAGCAGGACGACCACCAGGGCAATCGGGGTGTGAGGCATGGAACGCCCGGACCAACCTAGAGGCAGACATGTCGGAAGCTGGAATCCAGGACCGGTCTTCTGGACCATAACCCACCCGATCGACCAAGTACTGCAGAGCGCCCCTGCACAGCCTAGAATCCAAAACCCTCCTAACCTCATGCTCAGATTCACCATCAACCTGAATAGGTGGAGGAGGAGGAACGACCCGCGTGTACCTGTTACACAACAAAGGCTTCAGTAGGGAGGTGTGGAAGACGTTGTGCATGCGAAGATGTTTAGGAAGGGCAAGAGCATAAGCCACAGGATTAATGCAACGAATGATCTTATATGGACCTATAAACCGAGGTGCCATTTTCATAGAAGGCACCCACAACTTCACGTTCCTAGTGGACAACCAAACTCTATCCCCCACGTTATGAGAGGGAGCTTGTAACCTATGCCTGTCAGCCTTGTGTTTCTGGACAGCAACATTGCGTTCCATATTTTCTTGAATCTGTCTCCAAATCTCTTGCAGTTGAGTGAGATGGTCATCGAGAGCCGGGATGACCTGTTCAGTAAACCTGAAGCGGTAGAGCCGGAGGGAAAAAAACATAGGTGGCAGAAAAAGGAGAGTGGTCAGTGGTCTCGTTAACGGCGTTATTACGTGCATACTCAGCCCAGGGCAACAACTCCGACCAATTGTCTTGTTGTTGTGTGGTAACGCAACGTATGTACTGCTCGAGACCCTGATTTGCCCTCTCTGCTGCCCCATTAGTTTGTGGATGATATGCTGAAGAGAAGGCCAATCGCACCCCCATCTCCGCAGAGAAAACCCTCCAGAAACGAGAGACGAACTGGGCTCCTCTGTCAGAGACTATTTCAGACGGAACCCCATGTGTTCGTACAATCTTTCTAGCAAAGACAACCGCCAGTTCTTTGGCTGTAGGAAGCTTAGGTAGAGGGACAAAATGAGCCATTTTGGAGAAGCGGTCTACAACTGTCAGAACCACAGTATGACCCTTGGACTTCGGCAAGTCCACAATAAAATCCATAGATAGATGAGACCAAGGCCTCTTAGGCATGGGTAAAGGCTGCAATAGACCGACAGGCAAGAATTTACTGGTTTTGCTTCTGGCACAGACTTGACAAGCCAAAACAAACAGACGTACGTCCTGTCGCATGGTGGGCCACCAGAACTGTCTGGAGATACTGGTAAGAGTCTTAGTAATACCAGGATGACCTGCTGGTTTAGAATCATGAAACGTTATGAGTAATTCTTGTCTTTCCTTTTCAGGTACAAACAACATATCTGGAGGCTTGTCAGGTGGAGCCCCTACTTGAACTGCCTGGAGGCGTTCCAGGAAATGCGAGGAGACAGACAAGACTGTGGAAGCCACAATACGTTCAGGAGGAACTATAGGATTGTGGTCTTGTGTATTAGATTCATACGGGTCATATTGACGAGATAAGGCATCAGCCTTTACATTGTGGTCACCTGGTCTGTAAGGCTAGGGTCAGACTGAGGCAGTGCGAACGCGCGTGCAGCCGCACTTAATCACGGCCGTAGTAGCAGCAAGTGCCGGGCAATGCCGGGTAACATACGAAGTACGGTCGCACAAAAGTCCGGCTGCGCAACGCAAGTGGAAAATGAACGCATTTTTTCGAGAACGTGAAACCGCAGGTACTGACGTACAGAGTGCGCTGCGTCCACTAGCGGCGTGTGTGCGTGATTAGGAGAAGTCAGACGGTGCTAATGTCCGGCCAACATAACGTCCAGACACAAAAAGAGTTTTATTGATGATCCGTACAAAATCACGGACGAAAATGCGCATCGTATGACCACTATCACGTATTCTGTGAAAAAATGCGTCCATTCGTTCGAACGCACTTTTTCACAGACAACATAAAAATGCGTTCGTCTGACCCTAGCCTGAGTCAATACAAAATTAAACTGAGACAGTAGCAATGACCACCTGGCCTGTCTCGCGTTCAAACGTTCAGCATCCCCGATGTACGTAAGGTTCTTATGATCAGTAATTATCAATAAAGGGTCAAGAGTACCTTCCAACAAATGTCTCCACTCTGATAGGGCAGACACAATAGCAAGCAATTCTCTGTTACCGATATCATAATTGCGTTCTGCTGGTGATAATTTTCTTGAAAAGAACCCACAAGGATGTAGAGGTTTCCCTGGAGACTCTCTTTTAGACAGGACAGCCCCAATGCCTATCTCGGAAGCATCAACCTCAAGAACAAACGGAATCCCCCGATCAGGATGCCGTAACACGGGAGCGGAAGTGAAAGCTTGTTTGAGGGCTTCGAATGCTTGTTTGGATTGAGAAGACCAGATCTGGTTCTTCAGACCTTTACGTGTCATATTAATGATAGGGGAGGCTATAGCGGAATAATTCTTGATAAATCTCCTATAATAGTTGGAAAACCCCAGAAACCTCTGTATGGCTTTGAGACCTTGAGGGAGAGGCCATTCTGAGATAGCCGTGAGTTTAGAAGGATCCATCTCAAAACCTTCTGGAGTGATAATATACCCAAGAAATTTCACAGTAGTAATGTCGAATAAACACTTCTCTAGTTTGCAATAAAGACCATTGTCCAGTAATTTTGCTAATACCTGTCTGACATGTGCATGGTGGGTTTTCAGATCGGGAGAGTAAATCAATATATCGTCTAGGTATACTATAACAAAGGTTTGTAAGAAATCTCTGAGCACATCATTGATAAAATCCTGGAATACCGCTGGAGCATTACAAAGAGCGAAAGGCATGACCAAGTATTCATAATGCCCACTCCTGGTGTTAAATGCTGTTCTCCACTCATGCCCCTCTTTTATACGTATCAGGTTGTAAGCTCCTCTTAAATCAAGTTTTGTGTATACTGCAGACCCCCTTAACCTGTCGAACAGTTCTGATATGAGAGGGATAGGGTACACGTTCTTAATGGTGATCTTGTTAAGCCCCCTATAATCGATACACGGGCGTAAATCTCACTCTTTTTTTAGACACAAAAAAGAACCCAGCCCCTGCTGGAGAAGAGGAACGTCGGATAAAAACCTCTCTCCAAATTCTCCTTTATGTACTCCCATAATTTGGTTCTCCTTTATGGAAAGAGGATATACTTTGCCTCGAGGAGGCATGGTACCAGGATGAATATCTATGGCACAATCATATGGTCTATGTGGAGGCAGTTTCTCTGCCTCTCTTTTATCAAATACAGCCCTGAGGTCGGCATATTGGTCAGGAACCTCTGTAGACAATGGAGGAGCTGTGGGTGTGTTCAGGGCACCGACATGCTGAATGGATATTAAACAAGTCCCAAAACAAGCAGGACTCCAAGACAGTATCTCTCCCTTAGCCCAATCAATAACAGGATTATGTTCCACCAACCAAGGGAAACCAAGTACAACAGGATTGGAAGGTTAATGGATAACTTGAAATATGATTTCTTCTTTATGCAAGAGACCAGTGGTAAGAACCACTGTCACCGTATCATGAGTAATCCTAGGGCAGGATAACGGTCTGCGTCTATGGCTTCGACGGCTAAGGGTGTCTCTCTTACAACCAGAGGTAGAGAAATGGAAGAAGCGTAGTTAACATCGATAAAGTTGCCAGCAGCCCCAGAATCCAAAAAAGCGGTAGTATGTGTGGTCTTGGTCTCCCAAGCCAAGGATACTGGTAACATAAGTTTAGTGTCTTTGACAGGAGACATGCACGTCACACCCAAGGCCTGTCTCCTCAGCTGCCTTAGGTGCGGTAGTTTTCCGGCTTATCATGCATCTTAGGACGAGTAGGACATTGAAATCGTACATGTCCCCCCAAACCACAATACAGGCACAATCCCTCACGAAAACGCCTTGTTCTCTCTTCCTCTGTAAGCCTAGTACGGCCTAGTTGCATAGGCTCAGAGGGAGGAGATAACTCTCTTGGTGGTGCCTGAAAGACAGGGGCCAACCTAGGTAACGGTCTCTTGGGTTTCTCTCTTGGAGTCCTTCTGTCCCTTATCTGATTATCCAGATCTATACAATAATCAATGAGTTCACACAATATCTCAGGTAGTTTACGTGGAGCCAATTCATGCATCAATGACTCTGATAACCCCTCCATAAAAGCCAGAACCAGTGTCTCATTTTTCCAGTTCACATCAGAGATCAAGGTTTTAAATTCTATGGCATAATCAGACACAGTCCTGTTCCCTTGACGTATGCGGAACAAGGATTTGCCAGCTACCGTGGCCTTTCTGGTAGGATTAAATGTACGTTGTAACTCGGCTATGAATTCTTTATAATCCCGTATGATAGGCTTCTCTGCCTCCCATAAAGGAGTCGCCCATGTCAATGTTCTGCCAGACAGATGATTAATAATGAACCCCACTTTGGCAATGTCAGAGAGAAAAACATCTGTGGATTTAATTTAAAATGAATATCCACATGGACCAAAAATCCCCGGCACTCTGAGGGAGTACCGTCAAACCTCATAGGAGCGGTCATGTGTACCTGGGATGTCTGAACGACAGGGGACACAGGTATCTCAAGGGGGTGCAACCCCAGCTGGTTCCAGGTGAGCAGTACGAGTCAGGATAGTTTGTAAGGCAATAGCAAACTGATCCATCCTATGATCCTGCTCATCCTGTCTGGATACAAAGTTAGCCAAGTGCAGTGTTAAGTCTGCGGTATCCATATTGGCTAGATCGTAATGTCACGGTTCCCAGATCCCACCACGCAGTACTTAACGCCCAACACTCCACAGAGCCCAGAAGCTACCAACAGAGTAGCCGTGAAAGATCTCTAACTGTCTGGTCCTTAGAATTGGCCAGGTAAACTAGCTAGACAGAAAGGGTTAACAACACGGGGAGTAGTCAGCCGAGCCAGAATCAGGAATACAGAGTTCAGAATGGTCAAATGGAATAGCCGGGTCGATATCAGAGCAGTGGCGTAGTACAAGAAAATGGTCTAGGGCAACAGAAGGCAGAATAGTCAGAAACAAGCAGAGGTCAATAACGGGTTAATTCAATATAGCAGTCAGGTATAAGGAGCTCAGGTATGGATAACCACGATCTGGCAACTGCTGAGAATACACTGAGGGTTTTTAAAGACCTTCACCAGACCACGCCCCCCACTCAAGCCGCGCCTCATGCAACCACCTCCCTGCCTGTCTCCATTTAAACCGGGCATTGGTCAGCGAGCAGCATCAGACATGCTGCCCTCAAGCACACAGGTAGGGCTGGAAGCTCCCAACGTTACACCCTAGCTCTGAAGGCCCCAGTCTTTCCTCAGACAGCATTCCAGCAGGTCCTCCTCAGATCAGACAGGAGGAGGATGAGGAGGAGGAGGAATATTTAAGTAGTGGGGGCATTGAAGGTGGGTATTTCCTCAAAGGAGGGTTTGTGTGCCAGAAAACAGAAGGACTAGTACGTGGCTGTGAGAGGAAGTGCACGATGGGGTCATCCTTCTCATTGACCAGGAAGACTCGGAAGCTAATGCCACCTCCAACCTACGCTGCATGGGCTCCCTTATCCTGAAAAGCCTGATAAAGGACCCCAGGATTCGTGCTATCAAGGAGAGGGATCATTACTGGTTGGCAAGCCTTCTTGATCCATGATACAAGGGTAAAGTTGCAGAGCTCATCCTGCCCGTACAGAGGGAGCACAGGATGAAAAAACTTGAGGACGCTCTAAAGCGACACTTGTGTAACACCTTTCCAGGCACTGGTAGGTTACCAAGTGATGACACAGGTGCTTCTGAGGCTGCGGATGATCAGAGGAATAGAGGTGAAGGCCGGGGCCGCTTGACTGATGCCTTTTTAAATGTTTTTAGTCCACAACGCCCAGGGACGTCAAATGTAGGCACCCATTGCCAGCGTCTTCACTGTATGGTGCAGGACTACCTAGGGGCAAGGGCAGACCTGGATACCTATACAGCAGATGATCCACTGGCTTACTGGGTGTTGAGATTGGATCACTGGCCAGAACTTAGCCAATATGCTATGCAGCTACTAGGTTTCCCTTCATCCAGCGTGCTTTCTGAAATACAGACTGCCGCCCCAAGCAGTTGTTTATGAATAGATTAAAGGAAAACCGTTTACCGTCATGTGAAACTTCATTTTTTGTTTTTAAATGTTTCTATACATCCTAGAAATCCGCCACATCACGGGCAGGTTATGGGGACCTCCTAGGCACGATATTTGAAGGAATTTTTATTTTTTATTTTTAACTCTTATTTCATGGAAAACTCACTGTCCCTTTTAAAAAAGTTTTTTTTTAAAAAAACTTTTTGTCCTTATTTCCTGTCCCCCAGGGCACTACCCGGACCCCCATACACCTTTTATGGCAAATATCTTGCATATATGCCCTCTTGGTGGGCACTCTCAGAATCATATCTTTTCAATATAGGACCACATGGTCCACCCCTGCATTCTTCCACAATACCACAGAGGGGTTACTGTATGATGATACTTGCTGGCCTGGCACCAAAGGCACAATATCTGGGTGCACTGACGCCTTGACCAGAATCATCTCTTTTCAATGTAGGACCACATGGTCCACCCCTGCATTCTTCCACAATACCACAGAGGGGTTACTGTATGATGATACTTGCTGGCCTGGCACCAAAAGGCACAATATCTGGGTGCACTGACGCCTTGACCAGAATCATCTCTTTTCAATGTAGGACACATGTCCACCCCTGCATTCTTCCACAATACTACAGAGGGGTTACTGTATATGATACTTGCTGGCCTGGCAGTCTTGCACCAAAGGCAGAATATCTGGGTGCACTGACGCCTTAACCAGATGCATATCTTTTTTAATATAAGACCGCAAGGTTCACCCCTGCATTCTTCCACAATACCACAGAGGGTTACTGTATGATAGTACTTGGCAGGCCTGGCACCAAAAGCACAATATTTGGGTGCACTGCCACTGACGCCTGTATCAGATTCAATATCCTCAGAGGGGTTACGTTGTGACGGCACTGTTGGGATGCTAAAGACCAATTTGTGAAGCACCTATTGTTACTTTTTATCCAAAGCTGCATAAGTTTCACAATAATTTAGCCAAAAAAAATCAGTAAAAGACAGCGTGAATCTCAGGCGCTTTTCTAGTGGTTGTGAAGATTATTAAGGCCGTGGCTCAATATAGGTCGGTGCTGCAAGCTAGAAGATATGTGTTTACAAGCCTCAAAAAACACGAATATAATAGAAAAGAAAAAACACTTCCAGGCGCACCTTACTAAAATTTCCACTGTTTTTAAAACCCAAAAATGGCCAATGTGCAAACATCAAATGAATTAATATTTAAAACAAAACAGTGTTATATTATGATAAATGTGTATAACTTAAGGAATACTTATATTTCAGTGGTGTTTCTTTTTTTTCCCTTCTCTCAGCATGGGGTCCTGCGATGTAGCTGTTCAGTATCCCAAGAAAAAGGAGGTGGGAGGGTATTTTCTCCACTTGATGTAAAAAAAGGCAGCAGAGCAGAGTAATTCAATTAAAATGCATATTAATCAATAAAAAGGTAGACCCTTCAACTATAAAATCAATTGTTTAAAATACTAATTAAGTAGGATCAACAAAAACGCGCTTTTCACCAATAGGCTTCATCAGTTGTTATCCTTTCTGAATGATCAGTCTGTGCAAGAAGTGCAAAAAGTCCAAAAAACCAGTAAAGAAAACAGTAAAAAATCAGTAAACTTTTCTGTTGTGTCCGAAAATGTCTCCTCTTTCATACAGACTGCCACCCCAAGCAGTTGTTTATGGATAGATTAAAGGAAAGCATTTACCGTCATATGAAACATCATTTTTTTGTTTTTAAGTGTTTTCTATAACATCCTAGAAATCCGCCACTTCACGGGCAGTTTATGGGGGACCTCCTAGGCACGATATTTGAAGGAATTTTTCGTTTTCATTTTTAACCCTTATTTCATGAAAACTCACTTTCCTTAAAAAACGTTTTTTAAAAACTTTTGTCCTTTTTTATATTTATTATTATTCTTTATTATAAAGTGCCAGCATATTCCGCAGCGCTGTACAATAAGCACAGTATAGACCGGGTTACAATACATTGAAACAACATTTGACAAACAGTACAGGAGGAGATGAGGGCCCTATTCCCGTAGGAACTCACAATTTGTTTCCTGTCCCCCAGGGCACTACCCGGACCCCCATACACCTTTTATGGCAAATATCTAGCATATATGCCCTCTTGGAGGGCACTCTAAAAACCGAATTTTCAGCCCAATTGACTTGCATGGAGTTCGAGTTCAGGTTCGGACCTGAACATATGGGAAGTTCGGGTTCGGGCCCGAACCGAACTCGGGGGGTGTTCGGCTCATCCCTAGTCCTCAGGACCCCCTAACAGGCCAATTTTTAAAAGTCACTTTGCGGAAATGCAGACTGAATTTGTGTACTGTATTATTCATTACTTCAGATGGTGTTTCTCCGCGTATTGGCACATACATGTTCTGCAACACCCCTGCAATTCACGCGTCTTATTTCTACAATTAAATTTATTTCCCAGCTGGTGAATAAAATGACGAATATCCTTTTGCTTTTGTCAATTTAGGCTGGTTTTAAAAGCAGTGCTTTGACATGCAAGCTGCAGTTTATTGTTCCTAGAAATGGGTTTATAACTTGCAGTGAGAACAAGGCACACCAATTCTGTCTTCCCGTGTGTACAGGCCCCTTGTGCTGACTATTCAGTCTTAAGATACACAAACAGGGGCACACACACTGAGGGACACATAAACAGGGCACACAACTGAGGGGCACACACACTGAGGGACACATAACACTGACACACATGTAATAATTTACAACGCTAAAATACAGTTTCCCAAGTCTTGTTGCTGTGGCCTCTGACACTCTCATACACACCGACACCGCATATTTTTTGGGGGGGGGGGGCAGCAAGTCATCCTTTGCTCCAGGCAGCACAATGGCTTGGCCGGCGCACTGCTCCTGAATCAGACCATCATCCCGATGTGGTATGCCAATGTATCTATACCTTGTACACTGAACTTGTAAAGCCGCTGCGGAATATGTGGTGCTATTATAAATAAAGGATAATAAATAATATTAAATAATTTGGCTATTCTGAGAGCAGGCAGTTCTCAAATGTTGGCGAAATGCCTGCACATACGGTGCCTGTTTCGAGGGCAGTGAAATCCCCCATATAGAGAAGCAATGCTTTGTTACATAGATTACATAGTTACTATTCAGAGAACAAAAAACAGCAATGAAAAGTTTTGCCGAATTGCCTTGCTGTTCGGTGGTCTCATTCGCAGGTTTATTCAGAGAATCCCATTCAAGAGAATT
>RXON01003633.1:0-69252 GCA_009667805.1 Leptobrachium leishanense
AATAGTATGTGCGTGCGCTGTATGTAACGGTGTGTGCGTGTGTCTCTGTATATAAGTGTGTGTGCTCTGTACAGTTGCAAGAAAAAGTATGTGAACCCTTTGGGATTACGTGCAGGTTTGCATGAATTGGTCATAGATGAAGATCAGAGCACATTTTAAGTCACAACAATTTGAAAAACACCGTCTGCTTAAAATACAACAAACACATTATTGGGGTTATTCAAACATAGAAACATAGAAAAATGTCGGCAGATAAGAACCTTTCGGCCCATCTAGTCTGCACAATTACATGGATACTTTACCTGGATTTATCTTTTATTTAGGATAGCCTTATGCCTATCCCATGCTTGCTTAAATTCAATTACTGTTTTGGCCTCTACCACTTCTACTGGAAGACTGTTCCATGTATCCACCACCCGCTCAGTAAAATAATGCTTCCTGATGTTACTTTTAAACCTTTGCCCCTCTAATCTAAGACTATGTCCTCTTGTTTTGCTATTTTGTTTCCTTTTAAATATACTCCCTTCCTCTACCTTGTGGATTCCCTTTATGTATTTAAATGTTTCTATCATATCTCCTCTGTCTCGTCTTTTTTCCAAGCTATACATGTTAAGATCATTAAGCCTTTCCTGGTATCTTTTCTCCTTCAAGCCGTACACCATTTTAGTAGCCCTTCTCTGAACTCTCTCTAAGATGTCTATATCCTTCTGGAGATACGGTCTCCAGTACTGCACACAGTACTCCAAGTGAGGTCTCACCAGTGCTCTGTACAGTGGCATGAGCACTTCCCTTTTCCTACTGCTAATACCTCTCCCTACACAACCAAGCATTCTGCTAGCATTTCCTGCTGCTCTATTACATTGACTACTTACCCATAGCTCCTCTGCAATAATAACCCCTAAATCCCTTTCCTCAGATGTTGAGGTTAGGACTGTATCAAATATTCTATATTCAGCCCTTGGGTTTTTACGTCCCAGGTGCATTATCTTGCACTTATCCACGTTAAAACTCAATTGCCACAACTCCGACCATTTTTTTAGTTTACCTAAATCATTTGTCTGATCCCTCCAGGAACGTCAACCCTGTTGCAAATCTTTGTGTCATCAGCAAAAAGACATACTTTTCCATTAATACCTTCTGCAATATCACTAATATTCGATTACCTTTCTTGGCCATTCGGCTATCCAGAGAGCAGGCAATAGGCCAAACCTGGCGAATTGCCTGCACAGTCGGTGCCTGTTCAAGGGCAGTGAAATCCCATGAAAAAGCACTGCTTCGGCTATTCAGAGAACACAAACCAGCAGTGAAAGGTTCCCCTAATGCCCTGCCATTCGGTGGTTTAATGCGACAGGTTTATCCAGGCGAATCCCATAGGCTTCAATTTTAAAAATATTCCTGTTTTAATTTAATATCTAATAAATCGTTCATTAGAAAATTCTGCAAAATTTTCCGGAAAAAGCTGACACTGCAGACGAGTGAAGTGAAGTGAATAAATTAGCAAAACAGTTTGCTTGAATGGTTGAAAATTGAAACGCTGTTTGCAAAGAAACTAATTAGCGAAAATGTCTGAAATTTACATATGAGGTCCAAGGAATGATAATAAAAAAGGGCTGTTACAGAACAAATTAAGTAATCAAGAAAAAAAAAAATCTGACTTTTTAAAAAAAAAAAAAATCCAGAAAAATGCTTAAAATATCCTAAAAAATCTATAAGTAAAGTCTCTTTACTTATAGATTTTTTAGGATATTTTAAGCATTTTTCTGGATTTTTTTTTTCTTGTTTACTTAATTTGTTCTGTAACAGCCCTTTTTATTATCATTCCTTGGACCTCATCTGTAAATTTCAGACATTTACGCTAATTAGTTTCTTTGCAAACAGCGTTTCACTTAGCAAAACAGTTTGCTTGAATGTTTGAAAATTTATTCACTTCACTTATCTGCAGTGTCAGCTTTTTCCGGCGGCTGCAATGCGTGTGATCGGCTCCTGCTTGGGGTTTTCCGGCGTCTTCCGCGGGTTAATCCAGATGTTTTTGCAGGTGTCAGCATGCATTCGCCGGGTTTTTGCGGTGACTTTGTCGGGCTTGCAGCAGCTTTTCCCTGTGCTTCGACGGCCCTGTGGTGCTTGCTGAATACACCGCAGGGTCGCCGTAATGGGATTGCCGAATCAGCCTGAATTGAAGAGAACGAAAAGTCACCGAACATGCTGTGACTTTGATTCTCTTTGAAAAACCCTGTATATGTTTTCATGTTTTTATTGAACAGAACATGTAAACATTCACAGTGCAGGGTGGAAAAAGTATGTGAACCTTTGGACTTAATAACTGGTTGACCCTCCTTTGGCAGCAATAACCTCAACCAAACATGTCCTGTAGTTGCAGATCAGGCCTGCACAACGATCTGGAGTAATTTTTAGACATGTGCATTCGTTTTAGTACTAAAGCGATTTAGTCCGAATTTTGGGATAATTTAGTTTTAGTATGACTCAAGAGAAACGAAACTGCTCAGTACAAAAAACGAAAGAAACTAAAATAAAATGCACTACATTTTAGTTTCAGTCCTTTTTGGTGATATTATATTGATGAGTGAAGGAGACCAGCAATGAAGAGCGCAACATCGCAAAATCCGAAGTTCTGCACCCTCCACATGCCAATGCAGGAGGATGTTCTATACAGAGAGGGACATTAATTCAGGAGGATGTTCTATATATTATACAGAGAGGGGTATTAATTAATGCAGGTGGATGTTGTATACATTATACAGAGAGGGGTATTAATTAATGCAGGAGGATGTTCTAAACATTATACAGAGAAGAGACTTTTTTTTTTAGCCCTTTAAATCCAGTGGCTGTGAGCGCGGAGATCGGCTGCTTGTTACATTATCTCTCAGTACAATGTATCAGGCTCAGCTGTTACAGTAACTGACTGCTGCTCATCACAGCGCTCAGAGTTTCAGTAAAACAAGGAAATAATATTGTTCTAACGTCTTATATATAAAAATATTATTTACTAGTTTTACTGAAACTCTGAGCGCTGTGATGAGCAGCAGTCAGTTACTGTAACAGCTTTGCCTGACACGGGGCAGTATTGCAATGTTGGTGCTAACTTAACCAGAGCTGTTGTAACTGAAAACCTCCATAGGCTATAATAGCTCTGGGAAGTTTACAACAGCTCTGGTTAAGTTAGCACC
The DNA here is from genome assembly GCA_009667805.1 of Leptobrachium leishanense. Taxonomy (NCBI): domain Eukaryota; kingdom Metazoa; phylum Chordata; class Amphibia; order Anura; family Megophryidae; genus Leptobrachium; species Leptobrachium leishanense. The sequence goes on from RXON01003633.1 coordinate 3,186, forward strand.
AGCTATATAATATGGCCCACATTGTGCTGAGAGTGAGAGATACTGTAACAAGCAGCGATCTCAGCCCTCTGAGGAGCCACTACAATAGTAATTGTATCCACTGGTTTTCGGATGAATGAAATTAGTTTTCATACTAAAGAACTGAAAACGAAATTCTTTAGCAACTAAATAAATTGCATTTTAGTACTAATGCATTAGTTCAAAACGAAATTTTGTGCTGTGCACATGTCTAGTAATTTTGGACCACTCCTCTTCACAAAGCTGTTTCAGCGTAGCAATATTCTTGGGATGTCTGGTGTGAATCACTCTCTTAAGGTCATGCCACAGCATTTCAATCGGGTTGAGGTCAGGACTCTGACTGGGCCACTCCAGAAGGCGTATTTTGTTTTGTTGAAGCCATTCTTTTGTTGAATTACTTGTATGCTTTGGGTCATGGTCCTGTTGCATCACCCATCCTCTGCGGAGCTTCAGTTGGCGGATGGTCTTACCTTTTCCTGCAAAATGTCTTGATAAACTCTGGAATTAATTTTTCCATCAATGACAACAATCCATCCAGGCCCTGAGGCAGCAAAGCAGCCCCAAACCATGATGCTCCCTCCGTCATGTTTTACAGTGGGGATGAGGTTTTGATGTTGGTGTGCTGTGCCTTTTTTTCCTCCACACATAGTGTTGTGTGTTTTTTTTCCAAACAACTCAATTTTGGTTTCATCAGTCCACAGAAAATTTTGCCAGTAGTGCTGTAGCACATCCAGGTGCTCTTTTGCAATCTTCAAACGTGCTGCAATATTCTTTTTGGACAGCAATGGCTTCCTCCGTGGTGTCCTCCCATGTACTCCATTCTTGTTTAATGTTTTCCTTATTGTAGATGTGTCAACAAAAATGTTAGCATGTGCCAGGGATTTCTGTAAGTCTTTAGCTGACACTCTAGGATTCTTCTTTACCTCATTAAGCATTCTGCGCTGTGCACTTGCAGTCATCTTTACAGGACGACCACGCCTAGGGAGAGTAGCAACAGTGCTCAACTTTCTCCATTTGTAGACAGTCTGTCTTACCGTGGACACATGAACATCAAGGCTTTTGGATATACTTTTGTAACCCTTTCCAGCTTCATGCAAGTCAACAATTCTTGATCGTAGGTCTTCTGAGAGCTCTTTTTCTGCGAGGCATGGTTCACATCAGACAGTGCTTCTTGAAACCAGTAAACCCAAAACTGGTGTGTGTTTTTAAAGGGCAGGACAGCTTTCAGCAACACATCCAATAATATCACACTGATCGGACTCAAGGTTGGCTCACTCCTGGCTCCAATTAGCTCTTGGAGAAGTCATTAGGCTAGGGGTTCACATACTTTTCCCACCCTTCACTGTGAATGTTTACATGTTATGTTCAATAAAGACATGAAAACATATAATATTTGTGTTGTATTATTTTAAGCAGACTGTTTTTTTTCAAATTGTTGTGACTTAGATGAAGATCAGAGCACATTTTATGACCAATTCATGCAAAACTCCACGTAATCCCAAAGGGTTCACATACTTTTTCTTGCAAATGTATATAAGTGTGTGTGCTCTGCATAGAACGGTGTGTGCTCTGCATAGAACGGTGTGTGCTCTGCATAGAACGGTGTGTGCTCTGCATAGAACGGTGTGTGCTGTATGTGTGTGCGTGTTGTATATAACGGTGTGTGCTGTATGTGTGTGCATACTGTATATAACGGTGTGTGTGTGCTCTGTATACAAAGGTGTGCACTGTATGTGTGTGCGTGCTCTGTATACAACGGTGTGCGCTGTATATGTGTGCGTGCTCTGTATATAATGGGGTGTGCTGTATGCGTGTGCCTGCTCTGTATATAACGGTGTGTGCGTTTGCTGTATATAACGGTGTGTGCTGTATGTGTGTAAAAACATTCAGTGGGGGGGGGGGGTTGTGAAATGTGGTGAGGTCCTTTACCTTTTTTCCCAGTTTTGACGCTCACCTTCTCACACACACCATTTCCTGCCAAGGGGGTCTGGTTGCAGACTGTGGAGAGTGGAGCTCCACAGGAAGTGCAGAGTGGTGCTCCACAGGAAAGGTGAAACAGGTGACCTCCGCTCACCCATCTGACCTGACCTCCACTCACGCAAAGTTTTTTTTTTCTTTGAAATCAACTTAAAGTAACGAACAATAAACACATTAATGCTGAACACTGGTTTCTGCTTTATTTTCATCTACCTCTGCCTTAATTATTATTATACAATGATAATGCAGCTATTATTATTATAGAATTGTATTGTGATTAATAGTAGCATTATCACAATTATTAATGATTATAACCCTGGGAAGAACACCAGCCCCTTCGCAGCATCACAATGCTGCGACTGACGCTGGGAGGCATGTCAGTACAGGCGCACATAGTGCGCCTGTCTGACACTAGCCTAAAAAGCGCCATCCTCCATGATAGGTTCACGCTTTGTAGCGCTGAGCGCACCAGTTGCGCTCAGCGAGGTGGCCACACGGGTGTCAGAGTGGAAGGAACATCCACTCTCATGGACGTTCCTTCCGCTCAAAGAACGCTTGTGTGACTGCAGCCTAATCAGGTTTGTGGATGGGTCTATAAATTGCTGCTGTGGCTCACTTGGTTAATGTGCCAACCTAGTAAACAGCTGGTCCTGTGTTCAAATTATAGTGGGGGTTTTTTAGGCATCTACCTCTGCCATAATTATTGTTATACAATGATAATGCTGCTATTATTATAGTATTATATTGTGATTTTATTTATTTATTTGCAAAGTATTTTACCAGGAAGGATACATTGAGATTTCTCTAGTTTTCAAGTATGTCATAATATCATTAATATTAATAATTATGATAAAGCTACTATTAATCACAATACAATTCTATAATAATAACAGCTGCATTATCATTGTATAATAATAATTATGGCAGGCGTAGATAACCAGTGGTCAGCATTATTGTCTTTATTGTTTGTTACATTAAAGTTGACTTCAAGAAAAAAAAAACTTTGAGTGAGTGGTCACATATTTCCTGTGGAGCTCCACTCTCCACAGTCTGCAGACAGACCCCTCTTTTTCCTGCAGAAAAACAGGGGGATGGGTGCGCTCTGATGACATCACAGCTCATGTGACTGGCTGCAGGGCTCACGTGGTGCTGGGGAGGGGAATGGCGGACACTGAGCTGTGAGCTGCCTGGATCCAGAACTGAGGGAGACACAGCACTGTGATCAGGCCATTCATTAACCCTTTATCCCTTGTAGCTCCATCCCCTTTGTCCTTTGTGTCCTGAGCCCTGTGAGGCGGCAGATCCGCCTGGTGAATCCAGAGAGGAGATCCAGCCTGAGTGAGCGGCTTCTTGTAAGTAAATGCATATATTGCTGATTATAAGCTGTATCCGCTGTATAATGATGTGTGTAAATTCAGAAATGAAATGTCTCCCAGCCATGGGAATAAGGCCGCTCTTAGTCTATAAGAAGCCCCTGTGTGACAATCACCCCCTGACCACAATGACTGATATGGAGCTTTGTATCCACCTTCTATTATACTACGGGTCGACCGATTATCAGTACCACCGATATTTGGGGCCGATATTCCGTGTTTTCCAGGTTATCGGCATCGGGCTGTTTCACTGCCGATGTGCCGATAACTCTGAGAAGCTGAGATCCCTCTGAGAATGCGTCAGATCCCGGCACTTCCGCACTCTGGCCGGCAGTGATGAGGTCACCTCGAGGTCTCCCCCTTCCACCATGGACTTGCCACAGTAAGAAACAGAGTGGGAAGGAAGCACATCTAATCGTAAAACAAACAGGATGGCCGGACTGCATTACAAAGGGCCGTTCCGCTCTCTCTGTTGTGTTCCTCCCCTGCTCTCCCTGTCTGCTCCTTCGTGCTGTACTACTTGCCAGTCTGTAAAGCTCCCCATCCCACTTCAGACTGGCTGCATAGGAGCATAAATCTTGCTCAACTTTACTGCCCGGACTCCAAGATGAAATAAATAAATAACTCACATAGGTCACGGCACCCTTTATCTGCCAGCCCTTTAGTTTTCTCTTGGCAGGTGCAGGGATTTTAGTTTACATTAGGGAAAATTAGATTACTGACCCCAGGAGCTTACAACCAGCATTCTAGTGAGCCACCTGGGGTCAGGGAATGGAGTTTGCAGATTGTGTTTTGATTAATGCTAGAAGCCACAGTTAGGTTTTAGGCTAGGGACAGATGAGCGCATTTTCTGCGGCCACCGTCAAAATGTACGTCGATGCGTGCGCACGCATTTTTTCACGGAATACGCTTAAGTGTCAGACGACCACAGTCGCACAGTCGCAGGTACTCACCAACGCAATTCTAGGGAAATCCGGCTGTTTGAACGTTATGTAGGCCGCACACTAGCAGCGTCTGACGTCTCCTAATCACGCACACACGCTGCCATGCGGCCGCAGCGCACTCTGTACGTCTGTAGCAGCGGTTTCACGTTCTGAGAAAAATGCGTTCATTTGCCGGTTGCGTGGTGTCGGCGCACTTTTGTACGCACGTACTGCGTATATTGGCCGTCAATTGGCCGTTATGTGCTGCTACTGCCGCCGTGATTTAGTGCGCCTGCACGCGCGTTCCGACTGCCCCACTCTGACCCTAGCCTTAGTGGTCCTGGGCTACCTGACTGCCAGCAAAAGTAGTGCGGCACTACTTGCTTGGGTCTTTGAGCCCCCGCCCCTTCCCAGCAGTGGATTCCAGAGATTCTGTTTACTGTGCCCCAATAAGTGCAGAATATGCCCCGTGCACAAATCCTGCAAACATCTGACTCCTGCTGCAAACACCTCTGCAGCCACCATAGCTGAGCCTGACAGAGTCAGGGTAATACCTAGGAGCCAGGCCAGGCATGCTTTGCATAGAATAAACCTGAAATTTATGAACCTCATAGCAACAAGGACAGCCAACAGGAAGAACGGTTTAGTGAATAAACCCCTTAAATGAATTGTAAGCTCCTGTGAGGCAGTCCCTCTGCTCCTCTAGATTGTTAGCCGAGCGGCCGGGACCAGCATTTTACAGATCATAACTTCTATAGCACCAACAGGTTCCGCAGTGCAGTACAAGAAACGGGGAAAATAAATAAATGCCTCAAATACGGCACCCTTTATCTGCACGCAAACTGTAATGTAAAGCTTTACATGCCCCTCCCTGGAAATCAATTTGCACTGCAGGTTGCTTTGTTGTATCTAAAAATAAAAAAAGTTGGAGCTGGAGAAAAATGGGGTGGTTGCGATTTCTTAACCCGTCACACTTTTTTTTTCAAGCACTTTATTTTTCTCAGATGTTATGTTTACAATTTTGACACCAGATTTATGTAGAAATTGATATTCCCCCCCCCCCCCCAAATTTTTAATGTACAGAATATCGGCACCCGATATCGGTTATCGACCTGAAAGGTAGCCGATTATCGGTATCGGCACCTAAAAAGTGATATCGGTCTATCCCTATATTATACCCAGGAGTGTCCCCTTCTGACTTAACAGCCTGAGATCCCCACCGAGTCACCGTGCAGAGTATACTGATATATACTCCAATATACAAGCCCCAATATACACTGCCCTGACAGCCTGGCATGTCACAGTGCAGAGGATTTGGATTCCTTTCTGATTTCTTCTCTGTAGGGAATGCATTTTTCATGCACTGCCCATCAGCTTGAATACATTTTTTGTGTCCAGGAAATCATGGCTGATCTTGCAACCCTAGATACACCCCACATACACACTGATGACGTACACAATAGACTGAAACCCCTCTATGTACAGTATAATGATTTCACTAGTGATTACAGGTAGAGTTGCACTGATACCACTTTTTAGGACCACGTACAAGTACCGATAATTTTTTCCAGGGTCTCACTGATACCGAGTACCAATACTTTTATTTAAAGTCATGTGACTGCTTTCCAATCAGTAATTTAGGATGTTGCTGAAAGCCTGTCCAGTTTATGTTAATATTGAAATGTATGGCCAGACACCCCATTTACACACTGCACACCCTGACCACACGCAGACTCCACACCTTAGATCTATGTATACCCACTTAGACCAGATATACCCGTGCAGATACATGTATACAGACCTGTCTGTCGTTGTCCATCATCGTCCGACCAATTGCACAACATGCAGGGGATTCAGCCCTCATACACTGCCGCCGTCTTTCATCGGATGACTTAAGACAGTGTTTGTTGGACTACATCAGACTAGCGATCGTTCCCATTTGAATGAGATTTGTCGGACGTTCTGGTAAAAGTTACATGAAAAAAGATTGATTGTATAGTTAAACCGCTGTTCCGGCACAGGGAAATTCTCCTGTAGAGAAGGGATTCCGGTCGACAGGCGAATCCCATAGGATTCAATATAAACAATTTTTTATTATTCAACAGTCTATTATTTTCAGCTGCAGCAAAAAAGCCTTTTTATTTATGTTTTTTTATTTTTGGAATTCTCTGAGTATTGTTTTATATTTCTTTTGGGTGAAACTTTTGATTCCCAATTTTTTTTAAAAGACAAGCGATGGGTTTTCCTGTTTGAATGCTGCATTTTATGTGGTCCGGTTGCGTTCAGCAGTGTTATCCTTGGTGCTGAAACCCCTTTCAGCACCAGGGACAGGCTTTGTACCCCCTGCTGCATTTGGCAAAGTGTTTTTTTTGGGGGGGTTCTACATTAAATCTACTTTTTTTTAAAAAAAAATCATTCCCTGGTAAAATGCTGTGATTTCATTTTGCATTCTTCAGTGTCCGGTTTAGTGAATAACCCCCCACCCTCTCGCTTTGCCTACTTGTGTCATTTTGGGTGATTTATTAGATAATTTGTAGGGATGCACCAGTACTAGTATCGGTGCCGATACTGACATTTGCACGAGTACTTGTACTCGTGCATATGCCCCTATACCTCCCCGAGATAACGGAAGCCAGCGCTGGGCTTTCCAAGGCGCTGCAGGAGCTGAGTCAGCAGAAGCTCAGCACATTCTGAGCGGGAGGAATTACAGCCGTTACGATACATTTTACATACAAATCAGAAAGAGACTTTCCACTAAGCGGTGTGCGCCCACTGCCTGCTCCACACTGCGGCCACGACTTTCCCTGGTGCCGTGCTTAGAGAGCTACGTGAAAATCCAATCAGCGCAAATGGACTAACCGGCTCAATTTTAATGAGAGAACCAATTCCAGCGTCGTCACCAGCACCGAGCCCATCACTTTCCTTTACTGGCAAAGTCTGGACCGCACATACTATCCACACGCTCTTTATCCCTGGCGATGCAGTGCGGCAGCACTCTGCAAACACAAATATGCAGTTACCCTTTGGAATATCCCAGCACTGGACCATGAGGGAGCAAGGCAGGAGATGCTTGGGGTGGTCCAGTCCCGGCACTGCCAGTCTTTGTGCCATTTTATAATGAACTAGAAAAGTTAAAACCCAAAACCGCAAATGGGATTAGGTGGCCTGTCCATCGGTCTACCTGGGTCGTCTACAGATGTTCCAGTGGACGACAATGGTCATGCGACGGCGTTGACTGTAGTTGGACAACAAAGTCGGTCATCCTAACAGGGACCTAGTGGGCGGCCAGCCTAATCCGTGCATTTAGTAACAGAGGAGATATCTGCAGCATAATCAAACTGGTTTAATATCTAGCGCAACTGTAACAGTTCTTATTAACCCCCTCCTATCTGTGGCTGCTGCATGTTCTCTTAGCTCTCTGCATTCATCCCTGATGGATCCATTTCCTCAGCTCTCGCCTCAGCTACTCACTTCCTGTCATCAGACCGACGAGAATCCCTTCGGTGTACACCTACTTTAGTTCCCTCCAGCAGCCAGCACACCACACACCCCAAGTTACGTGTGAGTTATGTGTAGCACATACACTAGTGTTTGTCGAAAGAATGTGAAAAGGCGTCTCCTTTATGTGTTTGAATCCTTGTGAGCAACCAGTTCCTCAGGGAGTGGTTGGTCATTGCTTTAAAACCTCTCCTGGGGGGGGGGGGGGTCTGTCCCAGGCCATCCCTTTGTATGTGTTATGTCTTTGTACCAGATATCTGCTATCTTTATTTACCAGGGATAGCCAATTATGGGGGGGGCGCTCCTTTGTTTTCTAACCACTCCCAGAGGTGTGCCATTATACATTGTGTTGTTATTCAGGGCTCACTGTGGGGCTGGTTTATAGACAATGTATAAGCTGTTTCTGTTCATTCTGTTTATCTGTCTCTGTGCTGTATCTATACAAAGCCTTGGCTGTATCTGGATACCTGGGTAACATTGATCTGGCGTCTGAGCAATTCTAGGCAGCGCTAATAACGGAGGTACACAGCCAGTCTGCCCCTCTCTGACCCTGTGCTTCATATCTGTCCCTGTGCCTCTGTCTGTCCTACAATTTCACCCTCATGCTAGTCCCTGTGCCTCTGTCCGTTCTCTCTGTCCCTGTGCCTCTGTCCGTTCTCTCTGTCCCTGTGCCTCTGTCCGTTCTCTCTGTCCCTGTGCCTCTGTCCGTTCTCTCTGTCCCTGTGCCTCTGTCCGTTCTCTCTGTCCCTGTGCCTCTGTCCGTTCTCTCTGTCCCTGTGCCGCTGTCCGTTCTCTCTGTCCCTGTGCCGCTGTCCGTTCTCTCTGTCCCTGTGCCGCTGTCCGTTCTCTGTCCCTGTGCCGCTGTCCGTTCTCTCTGTCCCTGTGCCGCTGTCCGTTCTCTCTGTCCCTGTGCCGCTGTCCGTTCTCTCTGTCCCTGTGCCGCTGTCCGTTCTCTCTGTCCCTGTGCCGCTGTCCGTTCTCTGTCCCTGTGCCGCTGTCCGTTCTCTCTGTCCCTGTGCCGCTGTCCGTCTCTCTGTCCCTGTGCCGCTGTCCGTTCTCTCTGTCCCTGTGCCGCTGTCCGTTCTCTGTCCTGTGCCGCTGTCCGTTCTCTCTGTCCCTGTGCCGCTGTCCGTTCTCTGTCCCTGTGCCGCTGTCCGTTCTCTCTGTCCCTGTGCCGCTGTCCGTTCTCTCTGTCCCTGTGCCGCTGTCCGTTCTCTCTGTCCCTGTGCCGCTGTCCGCTCTCTCTGTCCCTGTGCCGCTGTCCGCTCTCTCTGTCCCTGTGCCGCTGTCCGCTCTCTCTGTCCCTGTGCCGCTGTCCGCTCTCTCTGTCCCTGTGCCGCTGTCCGCTCTCTCTGTCCCTGTGCCTCTGTCCGCTCTCTCTGTCCCTGTGCCTCTGTCCGCTCTCTCTGTCCCTGTGCCTCTGTCCGCTCTCTCTGTCCCTGTGCCTCTGTCCGCTCTCTCTGTCCCTGTGCCTCTGTCCTATTGTCTGACCATCCTGGATGATTAAGCTTAGAGTGATGATGACGGAACAACGAGTTGTCCAGATGCTTAAACAGGAAGTGCTATAACTATTTTCTTGTTGCTCGTTCTTGTCTCGTGTTAGTGACTTTTTTTATATTCCCATTTATATCATTAACCCCTTACCTCTGGACTGGTTGTCCCTGATGGGTGGGGTATAAATGGCAGCGGGGCGTACTAGTATGTCCTGGCTTTCCAGCTGCTGCAGTCCATAGACGTCAGTGGGGCCTGCTATCTTGTTCCCACGGTGTTCAGACCCACCTGCCACGTTGCGTGCAATTTAAATGGTTGAAATGTGTTTTCGGTTTTACATGTATTGCTGTGGAATGATACGTAACTCCTGCACTCTCCTTTATCCCCTGTAGTTCCGTCACCTTGGTCCTTTGTGTCCTGAGCCCTGTGAGGACACGGATCTGTCTGGTGAATCCAGAGAAGATATCTAGCCTTGGGGTCCTCGGAGTGAGCGGCTTCTTGTAAGTAAATCCATATATTGCTGTTTATAACCTGTATCCGCTGTATAATGATGTGTGTGTGAATTCAGAAATTAAATGTCTCCCAGCCATGGGAATAAGGCGATGCTAAGCAGGTTATTCAGAGAAAGTTGAAAACCAGGAGGACTGACAGGAGAAGAAAACAATCTAGACCAAATAGCCGATTTGGAAAGTGAGATAAATGGGATAATTTTTCTGGTTTGGCTACTTTGACTTAGAATTTTCACTTCTCCAGTCATTCTCATGAGTTTCACCTTTCTTGAATAGACCTGTTAGTCTATAAGAAGCCCCTGCGTGACAATCACTCCCTGGCCGCAATGACTGATATGGAGCTTTCTGGCCGGGAATAGGTTATTTGTGGCCTATTAGTAAATGGTTAAATGTTTCAGGAAAGCGCTGAATCTTGGCCAGACAAGAGGTTAAATGTCTGGAGTGCGATATAGAGCACTAGTGGGACTCAATCACTTGTGGTGAACTGGAAACCATAGGCGTGTGCTTAGTGTTCCCAAGCACACCCTAATGGTGGGGGAAGAGGTCCTCTTCAATCTCCTACATTGACATTTTAGATTTCCCTTCATCTGGTTCATGATGAATAGCATAAAATCTGACTGTATCTCTGTATCGAAGGATTGTTATTTCTAATGAAAAATCTGCATTTTGAGCAAAATCTTCTAAACCTGATTTTCAGTGAATAAATGTTCCATGGTGCACACCCTAGCGCAATGGGCTGATCACACTAGTGTTGAAAATCCCGAACCTCTCACCCCTCTGAAACACGTCACCAAAATAGACTTAAAAGGAGTGTTTTTCTCCGGTACCTGTTGGGGTCATTGACATTTGCATCGACACTTACAGGGAAGGTGATGTCTTTGTAACCTCCATTACTGCCCTTCTTCATTATTTATGCCCCCTTCCCCTTTTTGTCCATCTTTCTGTGGCTGCCTGGCACTACTGGAATTGAGTGGTAAGATACCATCCGCATAATGACATAACCTGCCCTACCTTCAAATTATTACACAAAGTCTATACCGCTACTAGAAACTGTATTATTTTGCAGGAGTACAGCAAGAGTCTGAAAATTTATGAGGAATCGGTATCATCTGTTGAAGAAAATCTCATGGAGCCTCTGTCAGTAAATCAAGAGGAAATAATCAAAGATGAAACTCTGGATTTTAAAGAAAACCAAAAACAACCAGAGAATTCCAAGCTGTCACATGGGACTGGCCAGAAAAATGATCCTTATTCAGACATGTTGGTTCATTCTGAATTTACAAATTCTGTCTCTTGTGGGTCAGAACTTACCCAAACTCACACAACTCATATTGGAAGAAAAACATTTCAATGCCCTGAAAGTGAGAAATGTTTACACACAAATGCAAGTCTTGGTATAAACAGGAAAGTTCGCATAAGAGAGAAGATGTTTGCATGTTCTGAATGTGGGAAATGTTTTAGAGGAAAGAGTGAGCTTACTGAACATGAGAGAATTCATACAGGAGAGAATCCATTTGCATGTTCTGAATGTGAGAAATGTTTTAGAACAAAAAGTAATCTTACTGAACATGAGAGAATTCATACAGGAGAGAAGCCGTTTGCTTGTTCTGAATGTGAGAAATGTTTTATATCAAAGGGTAAACTTACTAAACATGAAAGAATTCATACAGGAGAGAAGCTGTTTGCATGTTCTGAATGTGAGAAATGTTTTGGAACAAAAGGTAATCTTACTGAACATGAAAGAATTCATACAGGAGAGAAGCCGTTTGCTTGTTCTGAATGTGAGAAATGTTTTAGTACAAAGGGTAAGCTTACTAAACATGAGAGGATTCATACAGGAGCGAAACCGTTTGCTTGTTCTGAATGTGAGAAATGTTTTAGAACAAAGACTGTGCTTACTGAACATGAGAGGATTCATACAGGAGAGAAACCGTTTGCTTGTTCTGAATGTGGGAAATGTTTTGGAACAAAGACTACGCTAACTATACATAAGAGAATTCATACAGGAGAGAAGCCGTTTGCATGTTCTGAATGTGGGAAATGTTTTGGAACAAAGGCTACGCTAATTATACATGAGAGAATTCATACAGGAGAGAACCCGTTTGCATGTTCTGAATGTGGGAAATGTTTTGGAACAAAGGCTACGCTAATTATACATGAGAGAATTCATACAGGAGAGAAGCCGTTTGCATGTTCTGAATGTGGGAAATGTTTTGGAACAAAGGGTGAGCTTACTTCACATGAGAGAATTCATACAGGAGAGAAGCTGTTTGCATGTTCTGAATGTGAAAAATGTTTTAGTAGAAAAGGTAATCTTACTGCACATGAGAAAATTCATACAGGAGAGAAGCCGTTTACATGTTCGGAATGTGGGAAATGTTTTAGAACGAAGGCTATGCTTACTATGCATGAGAGAATTCATACAGGAGAGAAGCCGTTTGCATGTTCTGAATGTGAGAATTGTTTTGGAACAAAGCATGAGCTTACGTTACATGAGAGAATTCATACAGGAGAGAAGCAGTTTGCTTGTTCTGAATGTGGGAAATGTTTTAGAGCAAAGGCTAAGCTTACTAGACATGAGAGAATTCATTCACGTTGATGCAAAGTCATTTTCATGGCATGAATGGGGGAAGGGTTTTTGAACAAAGTAGCAGAGTTACACACCTGAATGTGCAAACAGAAGAGAATTTACTCCTGTATCCACAATATGGACAAACGTATCTGGACACATGTCTTCTTTACTTGTGACAGTTGTCACTTTATACTTGGGGTACATGGACCTAAAGATGCATTTTGGAGTTGTGTGCCTGATATGTTCTATTGTTTTCCAGCCCTCTCCTACAGGACCGAACCAAGACCTTGTGCTGCCTGGAGCCAAGGGTGAAATGCTGCCCCCTCCACACTCCATCCAAAATCCACCCACATCCAGGTGAGGTTGGCACTGTTTCTGTGCCAAACTGACCATTGGGCCAGGCTAAAGACAATTGTATTTAATAGGGGGCATCCAACTCTATATAAAGCCATGTTGAAATCTCTTTTCTTGATTCTCCAACATGCTTTTATTCTGTATACAGCGATGCAATCGAACAGTTAAACAAGAAATAAAACAATAAAACACCAGTTTCTCGCAGTAATTTAATGCTACGCTGCATCAGAAGATTGAAAAATAAAAATGAACAAAAGACCTTTATTATTTCTGGAGAAATGCAATTCCAAACCACTAGTGCAGTGGTGGCACACCTGGGCATCCCAGCTGTTTCTGAACTGCATGTACCATGATGCTCTGCCAGCTGTGTGTCTAAACATCATGGGACATGTTGTTTTTACACATCCGGAGGGCCATGGTTCGCCTGAACTAGTGTGTGCATTGTAGACAAATATTCACTAACGTCACACCATGCACAGCTCTACTCTCACAACTGGCACAGAGGATGCCCATGCACTGATGTCTCCCACAAGCACATTACAAAGAATATAAAGTCACAATAATATTTAAAACAAAACAATAATAAAGTAAAAAGAATATAAAATGTATGTACATGTAATATATATATATTTCAATTTAAGTGTGCAAAAAGAAGAGCTTAAAATCTATCAGGGTAATTCAAAGAGATTCGAAAAGTCACCGCACGTTCGGTGACTTTTCGTTCTCTTCAATTCAGTTCCTTTTGCCGATCCCATTTCGGTGATCCTGCAATTTCATCAGGAGCATGATGGAGATCCTGATGAAATTGCTGTGGTGACAGCAGGGAAACGCCCGTTAAGCGATAGTAGGTTAATCTAGCCTTGATGAACGTGGTATAGGTTAATATAACCGCAAATACTGAATGTTCTCATTAATAATTCAAAACAAAATCAATGGTTAAGAATTGTGTGTATCAAGTGCCAGTGCATAGCCCGTGTTGTGGGTAAATTTGCAGCGTTCTAAATGCAAGTATATAAACTGAATAATTGTTCCTATTGTTAATCCAGCGAGCATTTCAAAGTGTGAGCCTGTTGGCTGCTTTTTTCAATCCTGTCTATACCGAGGAGCATTATTTGCTGGCTACAATTGGCCTTTATTGTGCCTGTTTTTCTAAATTAATCTTGTTATCGGTATTTTTCGCTCAATCGAGCGTTTGTGTTCTATTGCCATTTTTTCAAATCTGGTGGATTTCATTGACACAATAAATGTCATGCTTGAATGATCAAATAGTTACTTATTAGCTATGTCAATGTTCATCATCTTAATTTCTGAACCACACAATTGATTTATTGGACGGACCAGTTCAATACCGCACGAATTGCCAGCATTACATTTATTTCCTCGTATGGTCCAGAGGTTTAATTATGTATTGTCTAAATTGCGCGTTCTCAGCCCTATGTAGCCTTAGGGTTATAAGCACGCTCAGTTTAGCCTGCATTTAGCGCCACAATTTTCACTTCAATCATTGTATTTACCCATCACCAAACGCAGTAAAACAGCATAAGATTGATTGCAGTCGATGTCAACCTACTATTATACTCGACAGTTACGAATTACTATGTCCGCTTAATGCTATTCATCCTGATGATTGAGTGTTTGCAGACGGTATTATTTTTGTAATCGTAATATGCTTATAGCCCAATGGTAGGGTATGTTTCAAACTTTCTTAGCATTGACAATTAATGGTGATTTAAGTGTTCTTGTACATAGACACTTAGTCTGCGGGCGATATAAATTGTGGCACTTGCACATCATTTAGATATTCAATCATGCCTGAATAGGCATTCAATTGTTTATGCGTTTACCTACTTCAATTGGTCTGAACTAATTTTCCTCACCCCACTATTGAGAGCTCATCCTTGTTGATTTTCCCTCGCTGGGATTATACAATCGCTACCCCTTGAGCCTAATTGGTTTACTGAGTATTTATTGGTTATTTCACCGTTTTTGAGCCTCCAGTGTATTAGTCAGAAGTTAGATGGCGAGCATATATATATTTTCCTGCTCAACTATTCATTCTGATGTGATATGTATGTTTATATACCAATTATGCAATATGTGCTTTTGTAATTGGTGGACGCACCTCTTACTTTGAATTGGCTATATATTCACAATCCTTCAATTTTCAATTCACTGATAATTTTATGTGGGTTAACATTTAAATTGACAACTATCTCATTAATCATTAATTTTAATTGTGTTCAATAAATAATTGTTTTAATTAAGAAATAGGTCTATTCCTCGTTAGGGGATTTGATTCAATATTCTTTCTAGTGTTTAATCACTATCCTATTCTATTTAACCCTTCCCACGGTGGGTTATCCATCGATTTAATAAAAAAAAAAAAATCAGACTTTTAAAGAAGAAAATCCAGAAAAATGCTTAAAATATCCTAAAAAAATCTATAAAATAAAGAGACTCTTTACTGCAGAATTTTATAATGAACGGTTTATTAGATATTGAATTAAAACGGGAATATTTTTAACATTGAAGCCTATGGGATTCTCCTGAATAAACCTGTCGAATTAAACCACCGAATGACAGGGCATTTCGGGAACCTTTCACTGCTGGTTTGTGCTCTCTGAATAGCTGAAGCAGTGCTTTTTCATGGGGATTTCACTACCCTCGAACAGGCACCATATGTGCAGGCAATTCGCCAGGATTGGCGAATTGCCTGCTCTCTGGATAGCCGAATGGCCAGGTAAGGTAACCGTACACTGATTTTCAGCGTTCGGTTACCTTTCTCTAGCAATTCAGATCTCTTTGAATTACCCTGTATGTCTGCAGCAGCAGGGTGATTTAAGGATATCTTGGGCACAGCTCAAGTGCCCATGCTGTGGGTAGTGTATGATGAGTGCTGCCATACTATACACTTGGATAAGTGATAGAGTGTCAGGAACTTGGCCCTGTCTCCCAGCTGGCACCGCCGGGATGTTCCTTTGTTCCTGATTTTTCTCCTTTCTAGACCTGTGTGGGAGCTATGATCTGAGTTCCACTTCAGGTCTTTTCTCATGTTTGGAATCCACAGGTGAAACACACACACCATGCATAGGATTCTGGCCCTATATTAGGGCAGGGCACCAGTAAGCAAATGCTTTTGCATTGAATCACGATTCTACCTGTTGGAGTAACCTGCTTCCTAACCCTGTGTGTTGTGATCACAAACTCTTTGTATGCAAGCCCGCAGTATCCCGAAACCAAGGTCTGCAATCTCCTTGGTTTCAGGATGCAGCAACGAGATACTGCAGGCTTGGATACAAAGGTCTGTATTCTCCGTTGTATCCTGTTGCTGCAATCTCCTTTGTATTCAAGTCTGCAGTATACAGTTGTCTCCTGAATTCTAGGACTAGTAATCTGTCTGTTGCCCTCCCTTTCCTGTCCCGTCCATCTGCCCGTTGCCCTCCAGTTCCTGTCCGGGCCATCTGCCTTTTGTCATTTTCTGTATTTGATGTTCAATAAACTACCTGAATCTATTCCAATCGGTCTGCAGTGCTATCATTTCTGCATCCTGGGCTCGCATCTGTTATTCGGTTATTGGGAACATTGACATCATGCAAAGGCCAAACTCCACTGAGCCCGTAGGTTTGAAGTCCATCCAGGATGTGTTCAGACTTTTGACAGCAGTGTTGGAATGCATACTGCAGAACTCAAGTAGCACCCTAACCAGGGCTTTTTTTTTTTTTTTTTTTTTTTTTTTAGGGGGTATTCCCCGGTACTCAGTACCGGCAACTCACCACTCAGTTTGGGCTGGTGGTGAGGTGAAGGTACTAACAGCAGAGAACATGATGCTCCTCCCTCCTCCTGCAGTGGCAGGCAGAGAATTGGATGTGTTCGGCAACGCATATTGCTCCTGAATGCTTCCGATTGTCAGGAGTGTATATAGGGACCAATAACCCCCTCTTCTCCGGGAGGGATGGTTAAATAAAATCTCCCCTCTGTTTCTTCAGTGCCCCAGCACTGGCAGATGTGTGTAAACATGCTGCACCCCCCTCTCTGCAGCCGCTGAAACTTTGAACAGCATGGGGAGGGGAGTGCAGCATGTTAACACACATCTGCCAGAGCTGCGGATTGTCAGGCAAGCGGTGTGATCAGAGGAGCTGGCATTGTAAGGATGTACAGGTGGCCGCCTAAGAGCGCAAGACCAGGAGGGGGTGGAAAATTTTTTGTATCCCTGGTCACTTGCCTTGACAGGGATCCAAATATTTAAACTATCTGCCTGGCGATATGTCCCTGCTGCTCCTCCTCTAAAATGCAGCCGGTGCCCAGTGAGCTGCATTGTATCTGCCAGGTCAGAGAGCAGACTGCCCTGCGGTGCTAGATACGGAAGCCTGCGCTCTCTCTCCTCCTGGTCCCTTCCTTCTTGCTGGTGCCTGGCCCCCTCTGATGAAGTCAAGAGGAGGGCATGCCAAAAGAAGTCTACACTGCCGCCCTACCCCCAGCAGTTCCAGACAGTGTATGGTGCACCCTGGAAGGTGAGAAGGTGGAAATTTAAGTCCCGGCTGCATTGCTCTGCAGGGACTCAGTGACAGGCAGGCCTCAGAACAAAGAAAAAAAAAACTGCTGCTGCTTCCAAATACTCTTCAACACCACTTTTAAAAATATCAGCTCTGGCAACACAGGTATGTTCACCTGGTCCTGCTGTTACCACCATGTGGGGGTGTTCTCAAGGTCAAACACCCTCTCATTGGAGTCCCCCAATATTAATCAAACAGTACTTGGTGGATAGTGGAGTTTTATTGCTGTGGAGCTCATACACACTGCGCATTACTGTGAGTTTCATTGCTGTGGTGCTCACAAATGCTAGGGGATTATCCACTCAGAGTACCCCCACCTATTTTTCCAGAAAAAAAAGCTCTGACGTTAACTAAGTTGTATATTCCCACCAGCAAAAAGGGAGGCAGTGGTCCTCTGAATCATGAGGAACTTACCAGGAGAACCTTCCGCTTCCAAGTTTCCAGTCTCCTTGAGCAGGCCTGATCACTCAGCAGGCAGGCCGGCTCCAAAAATGAGAAAATCTCTAAATTCCCAGGTGTTATTTACCTGGTGGCTGGTGCCGGCGGGAGGAGAGATGAGCTGTCGCAGCCTAAGAAGCATCCACCCACATGTGCCTTAATCCCGCTCTTCCACTACTGGCCTGGCTGGCTGCATGTGTATGGACGTGGTTAGCCGGCAGCACTGCTCTAAGATGCCGGTGCTGCTAAAAAATATGGCAGTGTCCACCCCATGGAATTTGCCCCAAGGAGCCGTTGATCTGACCAGCCACGTGGTCGGGCCCGCCCTGCAGTCTGTATTTACAAACATTTGTGACAATAATGGGTCGTTCTGAAGAGCTCAGTGATTTCAAGCTTGTATTGTGATAAACAAAAAATGCGTGAATGACCCCTATCTATTACACAGAAAAATATACGTATCTTGTTGCTCAAAAAACATCTCCTCCTCTTTGCGTTTAAAAATAGACACTACAGATATGGTTTGAGCAATTCTAGATACAAACAAATATAAAAAAACATGGCGTAATCCAGCACAAAAATACTTTCAATTCCGCCCCTCACGGGGTAAAATTCACAGAATGAAAGTGATAATCAGTCACATCAATACTACTTTTTTTTTTGAGTAATCAAATTTTATTGACAAAAATAAACATATATAGACAACAGCGTCACGTATCGCAACATAACATTTCGTGAAGCATATATGTAAGGGTATCATAATAACAGGGAAAATACAACTCTTTACACATGCGTAGAAGGTACAGATTAAAATCACTTCCCCTTAAACCCTGGGGTGCTAAATAAAACACCTGCAGGCGTATGGTGTAGCAAAGCTGTCCGGCTTTGGGGAATAACATCAATACTACTTTTACCCCACTTCTGTCAGGCAGATGTCAGCAGTCACCGGGCATCGGGCTCTAGACAAATCCACCTTCAGGACTGGCTCCTATATTGGTCCCCTGATTCAGTGTGGGATCAGCAGATGTGAATCTTCTTTACAATCTCTCTCTGGTCTGTCCGTCCGTCCTTCCTTCCAAGGCTGCCGCACAGAAATGACGTACAGACGCCACCCCTCCTGGAAGTGACTTTATTCTGTCAAACTCGTCTTTTGTTGGCGCTCTCCTCACTCTCTCGCAGAAATCGGAGTTGTGGCTGTATCCCTTGTGATGTGCTGTGGAAACTGCTGGTGGCGTCCAACAGTTTTGTATACAATACACAATACAGAATTGTATTGTGATTGAATAACACCTTTGCGAATAAAAAAACTAAATTACAGGATTTCTGGATTCTGGTCAAAAGCAAGTGGTCACGTAATTGGTCTTTTTTTTTTTTCTTTGAAATTTTTATTATTTTCTTGCCAAAAATACAGCAATAATGAATTAAACAAGCTTACATAACAATTGAACATTATATCTCAAAAATACCATATTCCCAATTTCCTTGTTGATACAAATTCAGGTACTGAGTGTTAGGGTCTTCTATAGCTCAAAACATATATTTGTCATTACCAAATCGAAACGACCAAAAAAAAAAACACACACACATGTCAGTTCCGGGGTCTCACTGACAAGAAATATAAGATTTCATAATTGTGATGATGTATGATAGGTAATCCAGGGATCCCAAATTTTATGACAGTAGGGAACAGAATCGTGTAGTTGGGCAGTCAGATATCCCATTTGGTAAACGTACAAAACCTTAGCTAAAATTTCTGGTAAGGTGGGAAGGGTGGTCTTCCAGTTTTTTGCAATACAAATACGAGTAGCTGTACAGACTCGATGGACAAATTTAAGCAATAGACGAGACAAACCGTAACATCTAGAAGGACTGTTTAATAAGGCTATCAAGGGATCACTTTCAACATACGTGATAAAATATCAAAAACAGAAGACCATAATTCTGATCCCCTCCCTCATTCCCACCACATATGGTAAAACTTTCCCCGAGAGCCGCAATATCTAGGGCAAAGACCTAATTGAGCAGGATAAATATTCTGTAATCTAATTGGGTCCATATACCATCGTGAAAGAAGCTTATAACAGTTTTCCTTCACTAAAACAAAAGTCGTGATATTCATTGAGGATTCTATCATTGCATCCCATTCCTCCTGTGATATAAGGTGTCCTACATCTCGCTTCCAGAGTTTCCAATATGGACAAGAAGGAACAGGAGGTGGAGAGAGAAAGGCATAAATCTGAGAAATAGTTCCAGCTGTAGTGGCACCTCTCTTAACTAAACATTCAAATGGTGTGGGGATGCTAGGTTCCCGAGGGTTCCCCCCTGCTGTTTTGGATCCAGGTTAGGATGTATGTGTTTTGTTATTCGCTCTTGGGCCCCCTTTCTTCTTCTTTCTTTTTCGCTGCTTTTATGTCCACTGTACCTTCATGTTCGCCTCACCCTTCCACCCACCACGCATTGATCCCCTATTTTTGAGATGAACCCCCACCTCCTCTTCTTACAGGACAAAGATGACTCTTTCACTGATGCTCCCTGGCTGGGGATTCTTTAGTGAGGTGCTGATCTCCTCCCACTTGTTTTATTTTATGGCTTATATTGTTCCCTCGAAGTTTCCTGAGGACTCTTGTTTTTCTGACGGATACTTTATCTGACCGCGTATACCGACGCTTTTTGTAATATTCATATGCCTAACATAGCCACTGTTGTCTTACTCCCCCCCCCTTCCACCCTGCTTCTCCCTGATGTCTGCCCTACTGGCGATGGTATATCCCACCTCTTTTACCCTCTCTTTTTTTTTTTCTTTCTTCCTCCCCTCCTTTTTTGGCATCTTCCAGGATACATGAGGCGTGCCACTATGGCTTTGTGTCATAATTGGCCCTCAGTCTCCTGGGCCTCGTGACACGGTCCCTCCATGGCCTCCTTCGGAGCGTGCCAGGAGCGTCACAGTATAGGCCTTTGCCACTCCCCCTTCCCCCCCTCTTTTCTCTCTTTCCCCTGTTTCCTCCCCCTCTTTATCTACTTTGAGATATTTTTGTAGACACGTATTTGTAGGATTGACTCTATTTTATATATGCTGCATAATCTAGCATCTTGATATCTGGCCCTGCGAGGCCACACTGGTTGGTCGATTTGTGACCCTTTTGCTTGCAAAATAAAATTTTTGAAAAGAAAAAAAGGCTGAGACACACTGAGCGTGTAGCGACACACAGCGTAGCAAAGCAAACATTTTGCAGGCTTGACTTCACTCCGCTCCGCCTCACAGCGTGTCTACACTGCATTACGTTTGCTTCTCACCGCACTGGACAGGAATCCACTAACTACATTAAAATGTACACACAAAACCGTTTTATTTTCACAAAGCACATGTTATATAGGCAAGAAAACCTTTCTACTGAATAAAATACATCAAAAATTACTGTTAATTTAATAGGAATAGTATAAAAATATAAAAAAAAGGTAATCCCTAATCATATATATTATAGGGACATGGAGCGCTGTGTATAGAGTAGGGATGGATTGATACCACACACAGACATATACATATATATCAACACGCAGACCTATTGTAACAGTGCCAGTAGAACCTGCCAGGGTGGCAGGAAAAGTGATAGATGGCAGATACATTCCTCCACGAATGCTTAGATTCATCATCTAAGGTACTGCTAGTATAAAGACCAATAGCTCTTTAACTTGTATGGGTAAAACAGATTCTGAAGCTGGTGTTACCAGGAGCTTAATTAGCTCTGGGTGGGACAGGGATTCATTTAATGTGCAGCTGCAACTAGCAATGTGTGTGTGTGTGTCTCAGTGCATAGAGAGACGGTGTGTGGAATGCAGAAACTCCTATGTTGGGAGACAGGATTCCATGGATGAACTTTCACTGTTTCCTTGGAGGAAACCATCTCAGCTTGGAGGACTGTCTCTAAATACTCAAGTAAGGCTCAGTGGAGCGGACTTTTATTTGTTTCTATGAACTGATTTTGGCTGGATGCCTGCAACCTTTTTGTTTATATTTTTGTGACTGGATTGCTGTTTGAAATTAAAGCTGGCAATTTCTGAAGCGACTGCGAGTTTGCCTCTATATTGAGACTGATCCCCTACAAATGGTGGAGAATGCGGGCAAAGTTCCAGAGACTTAACCTCATGCAAAAGCAGTCTTAAAGGGACAGTACGCTTGACTTATGTTGTGGGTTAAAGCTGCACAAACCCTAAAGCCTGAAATGATGGAAGAGTTAATCAAACAGCTAGTGCAGTCAAATGCCCTCCTTCAGGCTTCGCATACAGATCAACAGGAAACAAATCGTCTGCTGGCAGTGGCTACCCAGGCAGCTATAACCGAGCAAAAAGAGTTTTGTTTATGTATCCACAGTCAAATACAGTCTCTGGCTGAACGGACTCCATCTTTGGAAAATGTTGCAGCAGTACGCAAGCGGGTGCAAGCCGCACTACAAAAAATGACCGCTGAGGATGATGTGGAGGCCTTCCTCAAGGTTTTTGAAAGGCTGGCAGAGCGTGAGGGTCTGCCCAAGGACCAGTGGGCTGAGGTCCTTGCCTCTTTTCTAACTGGAGATCCACAGAAGGCCTACTTTGATTTAAGTGCTGCTGAGGCTCAGCAGTACCACAGACTCAAGACAGAGATCCTGGCCTGCCTGGGGGTTACCATGGCCTTGAGAGCCCGGCACATCCATGCCTGGGAGTTCAAAGTGGACAAACCGGTAAGGTCCCAGATATATGACTTTGTTCACCTCACACGCATGTGGTTACAACCGGAGATTACCAACCCTGCCCAGAGAGTTGTGGTGGACCGCTTTGTGAGAGCCCTTCCAATCCCTATACAGCGTTTTGCAGGTCGAGCTGACCCCAAAGATATTGATCAACTGGTGGCCCTCGTGGAGCGCTATTTAAGTACTGAGTGCAGTCCCCAAAAGAATTGGTACGGAGTGCAGTCCCCAAAGAATCCCCCCCCCAGGAGTCAGAAGTCCACCACTTTTGCGAAGATTTCTTCTGGCCCAAGGGGCAAAAAGGAGGAGGTGCAGGCTATTGACAACCATACTATGCAACGCATAAAAAGACCCAACCGACCCTCAGAGGTACGACAGGACTGGGGGCCAGTAGTGTGCTGGCGCTGCCATGAACCAGGACATATGGTTGCCAGTTGTCCCCTAAACCAAGAGCCTATGGATTGCGGGTTTTCTCGACGACAGTCTCTGGTTGCTACACCAGGAGGTGCCCCACAACAGACTGTGGAGACCGAGAAACAGGTTTGTGTGATTACAGTGTATGGTTGCAAGATGACTGCCTTGCTGGATTCTGGCAGTCTTGTCACTCTAGTGCATGCAACTCTAGGTAATCCTCAAAAGGTTAAACAACAGCTGATGGGGGTCATCTGCATTCATGGGGATACTAAGTGCTACCCCACAGCCGTGGTGTCCATTGAAACTGTTTGTGGCACCCGGGACCATGAAGTGGGAGTGGTCCCACGTCTGATGTACAATGCTATACTGGGGCGAGATTTCCCCTTTTTCTTATGGGAGACAGCTAAGACAGATGGACCCAACACAGTGTCTAAATCTTACAGCCCGGATCCGCTGGAAGAGAGCTCTCAGGAGGATGTACTTGTGAATTTTCCCCTGGAGGTCTTAGCAGGTGATGCTGAGGACCACACCCCAGAGGTAGAACTGCCAGACCTCCCCATGACCCGTGACAAGTTTGGCACGGCCCAGCTTAGGGATCCCACCTTAAGTCGGGCCAGGGAACAGGTAAAAGTTGTAAATGGAGCACCCCAAGAACCGGGGGCGGAGACTATATTCCCTTATTTTTCTATGGAAAATGACTTATTGTATAGAGTGGATGAAACACGGGGTGACAGAATTGAGCAGTTACTGGTGCCACAAACCCATAGACATATGGTATTAGACTTGGCACATTCTCATGTACTTGGGGGACATCTAGGTTTAGATAAAACTAAAGAGCGGGTGTTACAATGCTTTTATTGGCCAGGCCTACATAATGATGTAAAATTGTACTGTGAGTCGTGTCCAGTTTGCCAGATCACTGCTCCTGTCCTCCGGTTCAGGAGTCCATTGGTACCGTTGCCCATCATTGAGGTACCTTTTGATAGGATTGCAATGGATATAGTGGGTCCCTTGGTTAAGTACGCTAGGGGACATCAGTATATCCTGGTAGTCTTAGACTATGCCACCCATTACCCAGAAGCAATCCCTTTAAGGAATACCTCTGCAAAAAGTATTGCCAAAGAGCTGTCTCTTATGTTTACACGGGTGGGTGTTCCTCGTGAACTGTTAACTGACCAAGGCATGCCCTTCATGTCTAAGGTAACAAAGGAATTGTGTAAACTGTTTAAAATTGACCATTTACTCACTTCTGTGTACCACCCCCAAACCAATGGTTTGGTGGAGAGGTTCAACAAAACCCTGAAAGGGATGTTAAAGAGGGTGGTAGCTGCTGATGGAAAGGACTGGGATTGCCTCTTGCCCTACCTCATGTTTGCTATACGGGAAGTACCCCAAGCTTCCACGGTCTCCTCTCCCTTTGAGTTGCTGTACGGCCGACATCTGAGAGGCCTCTTAGATATAGCAAAGGAGACCTGGGAACAAGCGACAACCCCTCTCAAAAGTGTAGTGAAGCATATTGCACAAATGCAGGACCGAATCGAGAAGGTGATGTCCATAGTTAAGTCACACTTACAACAGGCTCAACACGCTCAGGCTAGAGTATATAACCGTTCTGCCAAGGTCAGAACCTTTAACCCTGGGGACAGAGTACTTGTACTGGTACCTACAGTCGAAAGTAAGTTCCTGGCACAATGGAAAGGGCCATATGAAGTTGTAGAGCAGATTGGGGAGGTGAATTACAGGGTACACCAACCTGGTAAATGGAAACCCTACCAAATTTATCATGTTAACCTACTAAAGCCCTGGAAAGATCGAGCGTCCCTGGTGGCCCAAAACCCCTTAGCTATGACTCGCACACTGCCTGCATTCTCCACCATTTGTAGGGGATCAGTCTCAATATAGAGGCAAACTCGCAGTCGCTTCAGAAATTACCAGCTTTAATTTCAAACAGCAATCCAGTCACAAAAATAGAAACAAAAAGGTTGCAGGCATCCAGCCAAAATCAGTTCATAGAAACACAAATAAAAGTCCGCTCCACTGAGCCTTACTTGGGTATTTAGAGACAGTCCTCCAAGCTGAGATGGTTTCCTCCAAGGAAACAGTGAAAGTTCATCCATGGAATCCTGTCCCACTGACAGGCTTTTTCTCCCAACACAGGAGTTTCTGCATTCCACACACTGTCTCTCCATGCACTGAGACACACACACACACACACACACACTGCTAGTTGCAGCTGCACATTAAATGAATCCCTGTCCCACCCAGAGCTAATTAAGCTCCTGGTAACACCAGCTCCAGAATCTGTTTTACCCATACAAGTTAAAGAGCTATTGGTCTTTATACTAACAGTACCTTAGATGATGAATCTAAGCATTCGTGGAGGAATGTATCTGCCATCTATCACTTTTCCTGCCACCCTGGCAGGTTCTACTGGCACTCTGTTACACTATATATACGTATATATCAACACGCAGACATATATATACACCCACCCACAGACCTCAGACCATATATACACATACACACATGGGGGTGGCATGTGGACAATTTCAACTAAATGCCCCCCCCCATTTGGCTGATCCCTCCAGAAGACATGTTGAACCCGACAGAGCAGAGAATATATATATTATTCTCTGCTCTATCGGGTTCAACATTTCTTCTGGAGGGATCAGCCAAATGGGGGGGGGGAATTAGTTGCCAAAATGTGTTTGTAATACAAGTCTGGATATATATATTTCTAAGAATATAGATCTATATCTTATATATATATATATATATATATACATACCTGCCCTTACCCTCCCCTATAAATTTGCTAAAAATATACACACACAAAAAACAAACCACTGCCTGAGACCCTGAACAGCCCACATGCCACCCCCACCTGGGTGCCTGATCTAATATATATAATTAAATGCATTCAGCAAGGTAGAGAAAGAAAAAATACTTTATTTTATGTTCCCGGGGACATTTAAAAATGTCCTCGGATTTTTATTTTTATTTTTTTAGAAATGTGTCACCTTACCTTAGCCTGGTGGTCAGTGGGGGCTCCCTGGATCCTGGTTGTGGGGGGAGGGTCTGCCTTGGCCACAGGTGCAGTGACTCCCCCCTGCGCCGCCTGTCTCTGCCACATGCACCCAGGCGGCTAGCCCGCACAGTCGCAGCTCTGGCATCCGGCAGCCGCATGCTCCTCAAGGGGATCCTTGGGAGGTCCCGGCAGGCTGCCCTCTACAGTGCCTGATTAGAGGGCCGTGTCTGCCTGATGTTTTACTAACAAGAATGTTTTATCCCATAGGCTTCAATGTTAAAAATATTCCCGTTTTAATTCAATATCTAATAAGCCGTTGCTTATAATATTCTGCAGTAAAGAGTCTCTTTATTACTAGATTTTAAGCATTTTTTATACTTTTTTTTAAAAAAAACGAACTTTTGGCGAACGTCCCAAAAAGTTTGAAGTTCGCGAACTTTCAAACGGCCAATGTTCGAATCGAACTCCGAACCGATCGAACCAAACAGCTCATCCCTAACTGTAACCTGTATTGTATTATTATGAGATCTTTATTCATCTTCCCCAAACCCTCTCACACATAAATTAATCTATAAATCAAACAAAATCCAAAGTTTTACTCAGACACCAATTGCTATACATTTTTTGTTTATGGACATTCAAAATAAAGCACAGGTGAGTACCGGAAACACAACAATAGTGTGTAAATAGTACCTTTGAAAAAATGGTGACACAGGACATAGAGAAAATAAAGGGCAACAACAAGAGAAATAACCTTACTGCAAATGAAAACAAAGCCCTTAGGCAATTAACAGAGGACAAAGAGATAATAGTGAAACCAGCCGACAAGGGAGGAGGCACGGTAATTCTATCTACCAAGTATTACGAAGAAGAAGCATATAGAATCTTGAACGATCAGACTACCTATAAAAAACTTAAGGGAGATCCAACTGTGGAAATGAAAGAGAAATTCGACGAGTTCCTTGATAGAGACTATGCCCTAGGAATCATTAATAACAACGAGTACAAGTACATGAAAATAAACCATCCACGCCGACCAGTCTTTTACCATCTACCCAAGAGACACAAAAACCCCATGAGACCCCCAGGAAGACCTATAGTGTCGGGTATAGACTCAATGTCCAGTAGACTGTCGGAGTATATAGACAAAATACCCCAGCCCTATGTAAATAAAACGATGTCACACTTGAAAGACACTCTGAACATCCTCCAAGATCTAGACCAAGTGCAATGGAAGGAACACTACATCCTAGTGACTAGCGATGTGAGTGCATTATACAGCACATACCCCATATAGAGGGAATCACAGCTGTCAAAAACATCCTAGAAAGAACCAATCCCCTCCCCCCCCGAACAAATAGACTACATCCTGGAAGGAATCCACCTTATCCTTACCAATAACTACTTCTGGTTCAATGAGGACTTCTATCTGCAGGTGAAGGGAACCGCGATGGGAACCAAATTTGCACCAAGCTTCGCGAATCTCTTCATGGCAGAGTGGGAGGAACCGTTAGTACATCAAAGGAGGGGGAGACGTCATCTTATACAGAAGATACATAGACGACATCTTTTTGATTTGAGGAGGAGGAGAACAGAGTCTGGAGGAGTTCATCGAAGCAATGAATGGAAGAGACATTAACATCAAGTTAGAGACCCAATGGAGTAAAGACGAAGTAAACTTCCTCGATCTGACAATATACCGGACAGACAACGGAATAGCCACCAAAACTTTTTTCAAGCCTGTAGATTGTAACAACTTCATAGACAAAACCAGCTGCGATTTGGAGAAGTGGCTGGAAGGGGTGCCAAAAAGTCAAATCCTGACACTGCGGAGAAACTGCACAGATATCAATGTCTTTGACAAACAGAAAAACTGCAAGAAGCTTTCAAAGAGAAAGGATACGATCCAGTTACACTGGAAGAAACAAGAAAAGAAATAAGGGAAAGAAACAGGAAAGACCTTCTGAAATACAAAACTAGAAGTGATATCCAGAAACCCCAACTCCCTATAATCTACACTTATAACCAACAGAATAAAGCCATCAGGAAAATCATCTCTAAATACTGGCCCATCCTCAGACAGGATCCTGCATTGGCGGAGCTCCTTCCAGAAAAACCCCGATTTGTTTGTAGAGGAACAGGGAACCTCAAGAAGGCCATTACTAGAAGCGAATACCCAGCCCAGTCAAGTAACAAGAAAGAATACTTCCAGATAGAGAAGGGATTCCATGGCTGTGGTAACTGCTTAAGTTGTAGGAGCACGGGGAATAAAAAAAGAATCATTAACCCTTTCGCTGCTGAGGCTTTTCCCGCCCCTGTGCTGAGGTCATTTTTTACCTGTTTTGCGCATCATGTTTAAACGTGTTTTGAAGGCTTATTTTAGTATATGACACCGACATATTATATATCGTTCTTTCTGTCAGACTCGGTAGATTCATAATATGTCATTATTATATGTATACGTTATGTCATGTCTGTATATTATAACAAAAAATGCAATAAAATATGTATTTTCAATAATTTACAACGTGTAAAGTGTTTTTTTCCACATTTTAACATGCGAGCAATTGCGGTTATATTTTGTATGGGGTGCGCTTGTTAAAAAAATTAGAGATGGGGTCTCGTTACATTTTTTTTTGGGGAAATGACACTATTTTTAACAAACGCACCGCATACAAAAATCGTTAGTGCAGCATCATTGTTCACATTATAATTGAAATGGGAACAATATTGCTGCATTAACAAACCCAAAAAAATAAAAAAAAAGTGTTTATTTTTTTTTTAATTTTTTTTTTTAATTTTTTTAATTTTTATTTTTCATTTTTTTTTTTTTTTCAAATTTTTTAACTTTCATGTTTGGTATCCTTGGAACGGCCATGCTCTGGCCGATCCAACGATATCAAAATTAAACCCCTAGCTGCCACGGATCGGGAGATAGGGAGTTCATTGGAACTCCTATCTCCACAGTTGGTGGCAGTTAGGGTTAACTGTAGGACTGGCGTCATCGTGCTGCGCACGATGACGCCAGTCCTCTGGGGGAGTTCCCGGAAGCTTGGCCGACATCCAAGATGTCGGCCAGCTCCGGGAAGGATCGCGATGACACCTAATAATGGCGGCTGCTGGTCCGGATGCCGGGCTGACATCCAGGATGTCAGCCCGCACCGGAGGGGCCAGCGATCGGCCGGAACCCGGCCGAACGCTGACCCCAAGCTGAGGACGCGCTGAGCGCGTCCTCAGCACACCAGCGGTAATGCTGAGGACGCGCTGAGCGCGTCCTTAGCATTGAAGTGGTTAAAGAAGTGGACCATAAAATAGGAAAATGGAAAATTCGTGACATTCTAACCTGTTTCTCCAAGAACGTCCTGTATCTTCTAGTCTGTCCCTGCGGTCTTAAATACATTGGGAGAACAACCAGAGCTCTCAATGTGAGAGTTAGAGAACACATTAGGAATATATCGAAGGGATTAGAAACGTACAGTGTACCTCTACATTTTAAAAAATCACATAATTGCGATCCAAAGAACCTCGAATTCCTAGCTCTCAAAAAAATCCACCCGCAAAGAAGAGGGGGAGATACAACTAAACTATTGGGCAAAGAAGAGATGAGACTCATATATGAGTTTGGGACTCTACATCCTGCTGGCCTCAATATGGACTTTGAAATCTGCCACTTCCTTTAAAACATCATGAATTAGACAGCACACCCCACTGATCACTACACGACATAATCTCTCCCTTTTTAATACTACTCCCTTATATACTATATGTATTAACATCCAATGCACGTGAACAAAATAATATATTCTGTACGTATTTTAACATGTAAACGATACAGGGCAATGTACAATATCCAACTATGTAACCTACCCACAACTAAATGCAGCAAGAAGTATCGTATCCAATGAAATACTAACTCCCTTATGACAATTATATAGGACAATCCCTTCTTACGAATATATCATGCCCTTTATTCAAATGGGACACAATCTATACACATTTTCCCCATTCACATGTATGTAGCATAGGGAATGTACAATATCATTCCCGTAACGAAGCAACATATATACGAATATTTTTTGCAATACCACCCATATAGGATAATATGTCTTCTAATTCGAGACTCACCATGAGAATTATTCCAATAATAGAGATCAATTTTGTTTTTGAATAACAAGGAATTGTATATACCATTGCGGCCTCCCTCTGGATAATAGTATGGTTTATAAAATCTAGATGAAGGAGGACCATCTCACTCCGCCCCTCCAATACTCCAACATGAATTTTATCCAGATGTGTAACTAATGTTTTTTATGCAATAAGTCCATTTTCCATGGTTCTGGACTTACAGGTACTCTCCACTAAATATATGTCTAGAATAGACCCTTTTTTTATGCAACAGCACATGTCTTTCCCTCAAAGAACATACAGCGAATATCCCTCATTCGGAGGAAGAACACAGCCGAAATAGAGGACAACCAAGATGATGTCATCACCTGGGGAAGAAAAGACGCATCCACAACGAAGCGAATCTCTGCGCAAGAGCACAAGACCCATACGAACGAAAAGTGAAAGATTCGCGCCATTTTCGTTCGTATAAATTTTGGAACTGCAAACAAGAGTCCATCCAACTGATGAAGCTAGCGGCAACCTAGCGAAACGCGTATTGGAGGACTACTTTTATCCATCCCTATTCTCCCATATTGGAACACTTACTGCCTGACCCAACAATTGTCTTTTTATAATTTTTTTGTTATCACCGATATTAAACCCCTTTTTAGCCGTATCCCTGCATCCAGCGTTTGTTATTCCTAGGAACCTTAGACCCCACTAACATCCTAGTACCCAGAAAAGGGCAACATTGGATCTGTGGAAGCCTGACTTCATAAAGGAACATCGCAGGAGCAGAGGAAGGCGAACCTGAAAGGGACATCCCAGTGAAACAGTACAAAGACCGTTTGGGAGACAGAGCAAAACGTAAGTGCCTTTTGAGAAACCTATTCAATTTTTCTGAAATATAATCTCCCTCTCCTAACTCCTACTCTCTGTCTTGGAGGCACAAGATCAAGAGAGAGGAACTGGGACACAAGGAAGAATAACGGATGCACCTCACCAGGAGAAGAAAACTAAAGACTGTTTTTTAAAAAGACATTGCTATATACTAAAAAACCACTAGATGGCAATCTCGGACAAGGACTAATACCTACAGTGTTATATCCAGTTACTGCATTTTTTGCTGTGTTTGAACTTATAAGGTGTACATTACAGGTGCCTTATACATGGTCATCATATATACTGCCGCACCTATATTTACACGGTTTACACCATAAGGGCTTTATTCACTGTCCTTGAGATACCTATTGAAAATAGGAGCCCAAATCACCAGGGGATTTTTCAGACAGATCCACTCATTCTCTTGCGAGGAGCGCCATATAGTGGGAACCCCCCCCCCTTTCGCTTCACTATACGGTAGCCGTCACAGGGCTCTGCTATAACCCCCTATTGGCAGCATACACGCTACTCATTTGCATACAAACCCGGGAAGCGCCATAAGGGTATCCCCACCTACACCAATAGTGTGTAAATAACTCACTTTAACCCAGCTATATTAGCCGGTGACCAATGATAGAAAAAGAAGAACCTAGCGTAAACACATTTTATTACAATTGGAAAACCAAGGTTAAAATCAACAATATTTAAATAAACATAAAAGTCCTGAATAAGTACTTTAACGCTTAACACGTTTCATCCATAAGACTTCATCCAGAGCTATGGATTCCTCTGTAGTCCACCATTAAACGTTTACCTGATCTCATTACTCGATCAATTAGGCGCATCCAAAATAACATTCCAAGCGCTTTCCCGGCATCCATCCACAGCACAAAAACAGAAATTACATATCGGACCTGGCCAGCCTGCACTTGGCAGTAGTGATGCTTATGTCCTGAAACCACAGTCTCCAAACATAAAAATAAAGTCAAAGTGTAGTCCTGATGAATCCGATCTAGAAATACAAAATAATCCCTGCTCTATACAATGCTTCAAAAGTGTAACCGATAAACTGACAGTATGTAACAATGTGTTCTGCTCCCTATAGGGTTCATTTATAACTAGGGATGAGCTGTTCGGTTCGATGTGTTCGGAGTTCGATTCGAACATCGCCAGTTCGTATGTTCGCGAACTTCGAAACTTTCCACGTGTTCGCAGCATGTTCGCCCACAATGCACTTTTCCACTGGCCTGAAGCTTGTAATTGGCTACAGCCTGCACCTGACCACAGTTTAGGTGCAAGACAGGTGCAAGACTATGCCAATCACGGCTCAGAGTCCTGATTGGGCAAATTTTGCCCAATCATGGGCTCACAGAGCTAAGTCCCGCAGCACACTATATAAGGCATCCCTTGCAGCCCCAGCACATGTTTTTTGAGAGGAGATTGTTAGTGTGTGTTCTCACTGCCACTCTGCCAGCAGCTATTGGGGGGTGGTCTCATTTCTACAAAATATCTGGGAATTGTGGTAATCTGTGTGTTCTCACTGCCACCAACTATTTTGGGGGTCAGTCATTTATACAAAATATCTGGGAATTGTTGTAATCTTTGTGTTCTCACTGCCACCAGCAATTTTGGGGGTCAGTCATTTATACAAAATATCTGGGAATTGTTCAAATCTTTGTGTTCTCACTGCCACCAGCAATTGTGGGGGTCAGTCATTTATACAAAATATCTGGGAATTGTTCTAATCTCTGTGTTCTCACTGCCACCCATCAGGGGGTCTCACTGATTTATAGGAGGTTTCTGGGAATTTTAATCTGTGTCTTGTCACTGGCTGCCTGCTATCAGGGTGTCTCACTGAGTTATACCAGAGTTCTGGAAATCTTTAATCTTTATACCAGAGTTGAATCAGAGTTCTTCAGCATATCTCCAATTTTTATAACAGAGTTGAATCAGTGTTCTGTATATCTTTAATCTATATATCACTCACCATGTCAGAAAGACCAAGAAGGACAGGCAGACGCTCCCAGACACCGATAAGAGGCTAAGCAGCCTCTGTATCGGGAGGCTGTGCCTCTGGTCGTCGTGGACGTGGTGCATCCTCTGCAGGGGGCACGCTTGTCCTTTCTAACTGGTGATGGCCGTCTTAAGCAGCAGCAACATACAGAGGATTTGGTGGATTGGCTAACCAGGCCATCCTCATCCTCCGAGTCTTCTGCCAGCCAGGCTTGTAGTGCTTTACAGTTCACCTCAGCTGCCAAAGCATCTAATGCAGCCTCCATGTCCACAGCTACTCCTGCCGTAGCCTCACTATCACACACGAAGGAGTCAGCTGAATTGTTTGACTACAATGACAGTGACATGCTGCTTGAGGATGCGCAGCAACTACAGTGCTCTGATTCAATCTCTGAGGTTGAGGAAGGGAGTATAATCAACCTAGAGGAAGGGGGTGCCAGTGATGACACACAAATAACTGGCACTCATGTTGCCCCAGCAGCTGCAGCATACTGCCAAGTTGGCTCCAGTGACGAGATAGGGGGTGATGACAATGACAATGACGATGAGGTCACTGACTCCACCTGGGTGCCTGATCGAACAGAGGAGTCAAGTGAGGAGGAGGAGGCACAACAAACACGAGGCACAATGTCCTCTATGACCAACCATAGCACTAGCCAGTCCAAGGCATCAGATGTCAGAGCTGCTCAGGTGCAGAGCGCTGTTGTCTCAAAGCACACATCCAGGAACTCTGCTGTCTGGGAGTTCTTTAAGAAATGTGCAGCAGACCGCACCGTTGCTATTTGTAATCTATGTCAGATGAGGCTCAAGCGTGGGAAAGACACCAGACGCTTGGGTACCACGTGCTTGAGGCGACATATGACCACCTGCCATGCATCCCGTTGGCGCAAAACTTTGTGTAGGTCCTCCTCACCTGTCTCTACCCCCACTATATGTCCTGCCATGTCATTGACTCCAACCTCCACTGACAGGGATGATGCTACAGTAATGGGTGTACCAGGTCCTTCCTCACAATGTGACAGCATCCCATCAGCTGAAGATTTACGCAGTCACATTACGGTGCCCCAGCTGCTGCAGCGCAAGAAAAAATATAGTCCCAACCATCCCCAAGCACAGCGTCTAAATGCCAGCTTAGCAAAATTACTCGCATTGCAGCTGCTGCCTTTCTAGCTGGTGAACTCTGCTTCCTCCCGTGAATTTGCTGAATGTGCTGTACCACAGTGGCAGGTTCCAAATTGCCATTACTTTTCACGGAAGGCCATTCCAGCACTATACCAGCACGTGGAAGACAATGTTATGAGTCATTGGGATAGGCAGTCAGCAGCAAGGTGCATTTGACTTTAGACACGTGGTCCAGCAAGCATGGACAGGGCTGTTACATTTCCTTCACGGCACACTGGGTAACTCTGATTGCAGCTGGGAGGGATCCAAGACGGGGTTCTGTGCTGGAGCTTGTTCATCCACCACGCCTCCAGAAAGCTGCTTGTATGAGGTCTGTCTGCTCCACCACCACCTCTTCCTCTTCCTCCTCTTCTGTCTCTGGTGAAGTGGTTTTAATCCGACGCGTGACAGGGGCTATGCAATGGCTCAAGCAAAAAGATGCCATACTGTGCTTGAGCTGGTTTGTTTAGGGGACAGGAGCCACACCGGGCCAGAAATTCTGTCAGCTCTGCAGGGGCAGGTGCAGAGATAGTTAACACCAAGCCAGCTTCAGCTGGGAATGGTCGTCTGTGATAATGGCAGCAACCTTCTCTCTGCTCTACACCAGGGTAAGTTGACGCATGTACCATGCCTAGCACATGTCCTAAATCTGGTGGTACAGCATTTCCTAAGCAGGTACCCAGGGCTGGCAGAGCTTCTCAGCCAGGCCCGAAAAGTCTGCGGCCACTTCAGACGGTCATTCCCAGCAAGTGTTCGCCTGGCAGAAATTCAAAGAGAATTCCACCTTCCCACAAACCGTCTGATCTGTGACATGCCCACCAGGTGGAACTCGACAATAGCAATGCTGCAGCATCTGCTCAAGCAGCAGAGGGCCATCAACGAGTACCTGTGTGAGTATGGCACAAGGACAGGTTCAGGTCAACTTGTTTTTTTTATTTTTCCCCCACAGTGGCTGATGATCAAGGATGCATGCACTGTACTGTCACCATTTGAGGAGGCAAGAGGATGGCGAGCAGGGACAGTGCATGCATCAGTGACACAATTCCTTTAGTGTTCCTGCTGGAGCGCACTCTGCAGGGAATTATAGATGTGGCACTAGAGGCAGAGCAGCAGGAGGAAGAGGAGGCCTTCCCTAGCTCTCAAGGCACCAGTCTTTCCGCAGACAGCATTCCTACGTGTCCTGCTCAGATCAGACAGGAGGATGAGGAGGAATATTTAAGTAGTGGGGCATTGAAGGTGGGGATTCCTCAAGGGAGGGTTTTGTGTGCCCAGAAACCCAAGGACTAGTACGTGGCTGGGAGGAGGAAGTGCACGATGGGGTCATCCTCATTGACCAGGAAGACTTGGAAGCTAATGCCACCTCCAACCTACGCTGCATGGGCTCCCTTATCCTGCAAAGCCTGGAAAAGGACTCCAGGATTCGTGCTATCAAGGAGAGGGATCATTACTGGTTGGCAAGCCTTCTTGATCCACGATACAAGGGTAAAGTTGCAGAGCTCATCCTGCTCGCACAGAGGGAGCACAGGATGAAACAACTTGAGTACGCTCTAAAGCGACACTTTCCAGGCACTGGTAGGTTACCAAGTGGTGACACAGGTGCTTCTGAGGCTGCGGATGATCAGAGGAAGAGCGGTGAAGGCTGGGGCCGCTTGACTGATGCCTTTTTAAATTTTTTTAGTCCACGACGCCCAGGGACATCAAATGTAGGCACCCATTGCTAGCGTCTTCACCATATGGTGCAGGACTACCTAGGGACAAGGGCAGACCTGGATACCTTTCCAGCAGATGATCCACTGGCTTACTGTGTGTTGAGATTGGATCACTGGCCAGAACTTAGCCAATATGCTATGCAGCTACTAGGTTGCCTTTCATCCAGCGTGCTTTGTGAAAGGACGTTCAGTGCCGCTGGAGGTTTTGTCACAGACAAAAGAGTGCATCTGTCCACCAACTCTGTAGACCGGCTGACATTTATAAAAATGAATCAGTCCTGGATCAGCAACTATCAATCCCCTGATGCTGACGTAACGGAATAGATCGGGGATCTCTTCTGCATTCACAAAACCTCCACCACTGCACTCTTCCACAATACCACAAAAGGGTTACGGTGTGAAGGCACTTGTTGCCACCAAAAGCACAATATTTGGGTGCACTAACACTGACGCCTATATTACCAGTGAAGTGGACAATGTAGTCCTTCCTCGGATGCCAGTCTCTGGTCTAATCGGTGGAGAAATCAGGTAAGTTACATGCGCGCATAAAGAGATCACACAGACAATCAAAGGAGTCTATGCAGCTTCTCTGGTCAAAGATCTCTCTGATCTGTTTATTAGGTTTTGATATATATTATAGCAGTTCTATACGTAAGCAGGTGGGAGTCAACTTAACATTTTAATTGACTTCAACATAAAATTGCGGACATACAGTTTATTTATTAAATAAATGAAAATCAAACATCCGCTATTTCCAAAGGTCAAAATATCATTCGTCATCTGCAAAGTCAGCAGTGTTCTCTGCATCCTGGGTGATCTTGTGATGTCTTGTAATGTCCTGTAACAGGATGCAAAACACAAAACATGGGTCCTTCACCCTGCTTGTGGTCAATTGTTTTTGCAGAGCCACCTTTTTGTGGTTCATTATTTCTGCAGAGACAGCGAAATTACGCAAGATACATTGTGGTTTTATCTGAAAAGACAGTTATATTAATTTCTTCTTAAAGACATAGCAAACTAACCTAAATGAGCATTTTTCTAGGCCTTTGAATATTATGAAAGCAGATATATATATTCTTGTCCACAACAGTCCCCCCTAAAAATGCACATTTCTCAAGTGTCCCCTCGGAGCCGAGCGCCTTCATCCGTTCCCCTAATAGTCTCGCCAGCCATCCCAAATCTTCGCCGGAGGTTGAGACGAGAAACTCCTCAGACGAGAAACTCGAGACCGGTGGGTCAAGAATCGGGCCTTCAACTCGTCTTGCAATGGGTCACTAACCTCGGCTCAAAGTTAAATCACAGACGGGTTTCCGAGGGGGGGGTGCATGGTTTCATAACTCTGTGGTTGTGTCAGCACTGGTGGGTGGATTTTGTCATAAATCTCATTCACAGGAGTCTCCATAAGTTGTAGAGTAGCATAGGAAGTGTCAGTATTCTCCCCAGTGTCCCCACACACGTGGCTAAGCATAACGGGGGTAGTGGACTCCACAGTTTTTTCTACAACCTTTTTAATGCAGGGTAAAACACAACATCCAATCACCGCCAACAGAACCATTACTACCAGGATAACTATCCCTATTTGTGTGAGGATTTTCTGCCAGCCACTCATCCAACTAAAATACTGATCCATGGATCAGTAATACCAGAGTTCTTCTTCAGTTCTTCAGACAGATCTTCCAATTGTTTAATGGCTTTAGTGACCTTACCGGTGGGGCCTGTGTTATCCGGGATAAAGGTGCAACAGGACCAGTACCTTTCAGCATCTTACAGACCCCACCCCTCTCTGCCAGTAGCATATCGAGGGCCATACGGTTCTGGAAGGTCATCGCAGAGGTCGGGCCTAGCTGGTCGGCCAAACCCTGGAGGGCATCTCAGGTATAGTTAACAAACCTCTGCTGGTTGTAATAGATGTAGTTAATCCAATCAACATTCTTGTTGATGGTTATCATGGGGATTAACGATCCAAATCCATGAACTCATTAGGCACCCCCCTTGGGACTCCTATGACCTCAAGGTAGACGTGGGGATCAAAACTGCCAGGTACAGAATTCGCCTCTCTCCTTTGTCTAGTGAGTCCGGGGGTGTGGGCTATTGGCAGATCATCATCAAAGGGCAGGATTTGGAGGGGCATGATGGCTTTAGCCAGAGCACACTCACCGTCCCATGCACCTACCAAGTGGGAGCGGACCCACAGGTCACCGCAGATTCAATAGACATCTCCCAGGGATATTACCTGGTTTTGCACTTTCTCCTTCCACAGCGCTGTACTGCGCACAATAACCTTCTGTGAAGTTTCCAACTACCCGGCCACCGGTTCCCCAAGAGGAGTAACAGGTGTAGTTCCCGGGGTAGACAGTGATACTCTCTGAGAGTCTGGGGTTTTGTGTCTGGAGGGGGTATTTGGATTTCCATTCTTTGCAAGCATCGTGACTTAGAGTGGTGTTGGTAAACAAACTGAGAAAACATTCCTCGACATCCTCGGGAATATTGAGAGGTACCATACCTAGATGAGGCCTAGCAGTACCACACACATAGCAATTGGTTCTGTTGTGGGACTGAACGCTATATTTCATCCATTCTAACCAAACATTCATATCTGAGTATCCTGTTTCAATGGCCATAGTATCCTCGAACGTGGGATCAGCGATGGCTACTATACCATTGGAAGAGATCATCATGTGATGATTAATGTGTTTGGACTGTTGGCGTGGAGGGACCCAGTCGGGGGCAAGGTACATATCCCACAGGCGGAATTTTCCCAGGGTCTGAGGATTCTCTGAACCCCCTTTTACCCACAACCCCAGAACATAGATCCCTGCATCCTCGGGTCCAGGATTTTCTAGGGTTAGAATTAGTTTCAGTGCTGTTGCTCCTGTTCTAAGCCGAACTTCCCCATCATCATCTGACTCCTGTAATTCGTACTTGGGGCATGTGTTTGGGGCCATTTTCAGTGTCATGCGAGCGAGAAGTGATTTACCATTTTCATCTTTCCTATCTAGGGCGATCTGTGGTTTGTGTCCCCAGGAACTCCAGTATTCCATCCCACCGATGCCCAACTACCACACTCCTGTCCCCAATAACTATTAGTAACGCACATATATATGTCATAATCATGTGGAATCCCATTTCTCCAGATACATTGCAAGCGGGGGCCTGGGCATGGGTGTATATCACAATAGTTAAAGGTGTATGTAGCCACTCGAGTGTTAGAGAATTGTACCAGAAAGGGTTAGTTTGTTTTCGGCAGCAGTAATATTCATTGCGTGTCCCATGACATTGGCATTGTCTGCCAGTTGTCCTAGGACACCTCCCACCTGGTCTCTCACAACTGTTTGCACCAAATCAACAGCCGCCTGTCCCATTATGACAGCCACATTTTGCCCCTGGATTCCCACCCCCAAATGAGAAGGATATACATAATCATGGTTGTTTTGTTGTCTGGTCCGCTTCTGGTGTACAGGTCTTTTTACAGTGGGAGGCGTGGATCCAGGTGGCTTTTCCTTCCAACTTTACTGAAGTTGCTGTTGTGAGGAGGACCTGGAAGGGACCGTCGTATCTGGGCTCAAGTGGATCTTTCCGAAGAAACTTCTTCACTAGTACCCAATCTCCCGGGACCAGTTGATGAGTGTCAGCGATACTCTCAGGGTCTGGAATGCAAGAGAACACTTGACCATGTATATCAGTTAATACTTTCGAGACACTGGTGACATATTTTACTAGACTGTCAGACTGTAATTGCAATTGTTGAGGGAAATAGCACCCTAGTCTGGGGGCCGTGTCGAACAATATTTCAAAGGGTGACAGGTTGTGTAGGCCTCTGGGAGTATACCGGATGCTAAAAAGGGCCATGGGTAGACTTTCTGCCCAGGGCAAACCAGATTTTTGTGGCATTTTCAGCATTCTAGATTTGAGGGTACCGTTTAATTTTTCGACTTTTCCGCTGCTTTGTGGGTGGTACGGATCATGAAAGGCAAGGGTGACCCCTCGAGCGGACCAAATTTCCCTAGTTATGGTTGCAGTGAATGCAGGCCCTTGGTCACTCTCTATCACTTCAGGGACGCCAAACCTGCAGATAATCTCTGTTAGTAATTTCTTAGCTGTTGTTTTAGCTGTCATGTTAGTTACTGGGTAGGCCTCAGGCCATCCTGAAAACATGTCTACAAGGACAAGAGCATATTCATATCTTCCACTCTTAGGCATCTGAATATGATCGATTTGGACCCATTGGAAAGGGTATAAAGGCTTAGCCAGGTGTCTTGTCGGGACTTTCACTGGTCTACCTGGATTGCATTTAGCACAGCGCAGGATTTGCAGTATGAGGCAGTGAGCGTGGAAATGCCTGGCGCATAGTATTGTTTGCTAATGAGTGCATTCATCAATGTTTTTGAAAGGTGTGAGTGTCCATGTGCCCATTGTACTATGGCCGGATAGAGTGCCTTGGGTAAGCACACTTTATTTCTTACGCAGAGGAGTCCGTGTGTGCTTGTGGCCCCCCTTTTTTCCCAGTCTCCCTTCTCACTGTGTGATGCAGAGCCCTGCAGCTGTGTTATTTGTAGTTCTGAGACAGGAATCTGTACTAGCAGTGGGACAAGCTGCTCAAATTCCTTTTCCTGTGTCTGAGTGGCTGCTTGTTTTGCTGCCTGGTCTGCTAGATGATTTCCTCTTGCTTCAGGTGTATTAAGCTTGCCATGTGCTTTTACTTTTAGCACTGCGACATGTTGGGGTAGAAGGAGAGTGTCCATAAGAGACTGTATAGCTTTCCCATGTTTAACAGGGGTGCCTGCCGCTGTGAGAAAACCCTGATTTCGCCACAGTACGCCAAAATCATGGGTGACACCGTACGCATATCTTGAATCTGTGTATATATTAGCTGTCTTTTGCGCGCTGATTATGCAGGCCTGTGTAAGGGTGTGTAGTTCAGCTTCTTGGGCAGAGGAGGTGGGGGCGAGGGGGGAAGTGTACAGAATTGAGAATTCAGTAGTCACTGCGCACCCGGTGTGGTATTTGCCGGACTCATCCGCAAAGCGGGAGCCATCCACATACAGTGTTAGGTCAGGATTCGTGAGGGGGGCATCATGTACGGTGGGCAGATGCGCTGATTCTGAGGTCATGGCTTCGAGACAATCATGCGGATAGAGGGGTAGGGGGATAGTGGGGTCATCAGAACCGGAGGCCAGAGGGGCCTCATAATTACCATCATTACCACTATCAGAATCAGAATCACAATCGGACTCACCCCCTCCGGAAAAGGAAGAGAGTAGCGGGGTTCAGACTCTGACATCTGGTGAGAGTGACATTATCAGGGAGCAGGAGGGAACATTGTAGGCGCAGGTGTCTTGCTGACGACAGATGTTTGGGCTGGGTTTGTTGGAGGATGGCAGAGATGTCATGGGGTGCAGCTACAACAGTGGATGCCCTAGAACTATATCGGATGATTTGTCGAGTAGGGAATGTGCTGCAAAGACTGCTCAGAGGCAGGAAGGGGCACCGCGTGCAACGGGATCAAGGTGGCTTGAGTAATAGGCGACCGGCCGGTTGCGCCCACCGTGCTGCTGTGTAAGGACACCTGCAGCATGGCCACCTTTTTCGGACACAAATAATTTGAAAGGCTTCTCGTAATCTGGTAGGCTGAGAGCCGGGGCAGCAGAAATAGAATGTTTTAGCTTATCAAAGTTGGTTATGGCATCCTCAGAGAGACAAAAGGGGTCGGATTTAAGTGCCTCATACAGGGGCTGCATGAGGGCTGAGGCATCAGGGATCCACGATCTACAGTACGTAACGAGTCCCAGGAAAGCCTGTAACGGTTTCTTTGCCGGGGGCAGTGGAACAGACAAAATTGTATGTACTCTTGACTCGGTTAAGTGTCTGGTGCCTTGGGAAATACAGTGGCCGAGGAAAACTACAGTTGGAAGGCACCATTGTAATTTGGCTTTGGATGCTTTGCAGCCTTGTGACGCGAGGTATTGCAAAAGGCTTAGAGAAGTAGTCACAGCCTCCTCACGGGAGGGGGCGCAGAGGAGGAGGTCATCCACATACTGAATGAGGATGACCTGGGGGTTCAGTCTCTGCCACGTATCTAATACAGTGGCCATTGCTTTAGAAAACTGAGTGGGGAATTTTGCGCCCCCTGAGGCATGACAGTCCACGTGTACTGCTTATTGTCATGGGTAAAAGCAAACAGGTACATGCAAGCTGGGTCGAGTGGCACACTGAAAAAAGCATTTGCCAAATCCACAACAGTAAAATAACAAGCAGATGGTGGAATACCAGACAACAGAGTGTGTGGGTTGGAGACAAGTGGGGTATCTAGTATAGTTGCCTCGTTAACTGCCCGGAGATCCTGAACCATCCTGTAGGCTTCAGGTTCGCCCTTTGGGGTCTTTTTCTTGACAGGGAACAGTGGACTATTGCATGGAGAGGTGCACTGGACGAGGGCACCACTTTCCACAAGTATGCGAACTTGTTTTGCAATGGCAGCAGACTGAGCCGGTTTCAGGGGGTATTGGGGTTTGCGGGGTGGTGTTGCGCCAGGTTTTAAAGTTACTAGGACAGGTGGGACCTGTAGACGTCCGATATCCTCTGGGGCTTTTGACCATAGGTGATCGGGAACCTGGTATAGCTCAGGGATGGGAGGGAAGGAAATTGGGCCGGGCTCAATAGACATGAGTAGGGGAATCGCGTTTAGAGCCACGCTATTGTGCAATGATAGTGGCGCAGACAGGGTTACCTGTCTATCAGGTGTGAATTTTAAGGAGGCTTGGAGGCGAGATAGAACATCTGCTCCAAGGAGATTGAGGGGGCAGGTATCGGACACAACAAATCTGGCGAGGAGATCTGGGTGATTTCCTACTTGTAAGGGTTTTGTTAACAAATTGGAGTGGGGTACGCCATCTACACCCACACATGAAATATCAATGTCAGATAGAAAGGAGGGGTCCGGTATGTCAGTGGCTCATATTACGCTGCGGGCTGCCCCTGTGTCTACGAGGAAAGTGGTGGGGTTACCTTCAATTGGTAAGGTTACCTTAGCGAGTGGCCCCCCTGTCCCTCCGCAGAGACAGCCATGACCAGGGAGCCTGACACAGGGTTGCCGGTTTCCTAGCTCAGGGGCGAAGGTGGGGGAAATTATCTGGTGCAGAGGAGATCTCTGATTGAGATGGTCTGGTATCTACCCTTTGGGTAGTCCATGGTTTGCGGGGGATTATGGGTTCTTTACAATCCCGTTTGAAATGGCCGTACTTTCCACAATTAAAACAGGATTTTGGAGGGCGCATCCCATCACTACTAGGCGGCCCTCCAACTGTACTCGCTGCCATAAGGGGAGTGGGTTTCTTTGTCAGGGAAACGGACTCTAAACCTTTTGCTACCAGGAGAAGGGTGTCTAGGGGGAGCACACGGTATTCAGGTCTAGCCGTAATAAGTCCTTTCTTTACATGTTCCTTTAGACCAGAAACGAATGCAGAGGATAACATTTGACCAAGTGATTTATTGTAGGCATTAAACCCTAGGTCGGAGAACACTTGCATCAACCTGGCATAATATTTCTCAACTGATTCAGCCTTATCTTGAGTGATATCATTTATAGTGGTTGCCTGGTCAGCTAATCTGTCCTTTGCCCACTCTCTGAGTTGTTCGCAAAATTCTATACCTGACTGGTATGAGACATCAGATACTAAGCGTGCAGAAGTAAATCCTTTTTTCCATTATGGGCCAATACCCATCGCCTGCTTTTATTTCACACAAACTTAAAAGATCTCTCCATGCTGCAGAGTAAGTTTTCTGAATCTGAACTATGCGTCTATAAAAGGGCATAGGTTGTTTTTCCGGGTCAGGTAATGTGCCTACTAGGGAGGAGGCTTGAGATGGTGTGAAGGTGACATACATAATGGGGACGTCAGTGAAGTGAAATGTCCCAGTCGGGGAGATGGTCCCGGTACTCGGGCTGTTGGGAGCATCCAGGTTACATTGTTTTTGGGAGTTGGAGGGATGTCGTGGGTGTTTCGGTAGAAAGGGTACGTGGTATCGGTTTGCTGGGGTGGAAAGGTGATAAGATCTTGGTGCTGGGGTGGAAAAGTTGTGGGCCGGCTACTGGAGACCAGAGGTGTGGTTGCAGGTAACCCTATATGGGACGTTAGGGAATCATCGGAACGATTTACTGAGTCATAAGAATGACTGGAAGAAGGTGCCCGCATTCCCAACCATGGTTGACCCGGGTCACCCGTACGGTCTATCGTTTGGAGAGTGGTATCTAAATTGGGCAAATGAGGCATTATAGGTGATATAGTCAGTGTCTGAC
The DNA here is from genome assembly GCA_009667805.1 of Leptobrachium leishanense. Lineage (NCBI taxonomy): Eukaryota > Metazoa > Chordata > Amphibia > Anura > Megophryidae > Leptobrachium > Leptobrachium leishanense. The sequence goes on from RXON01003633.1 coordinate 47,220, forward strand.
TTGTGGATGTTGATTGGAATGTGGCAGATCCGGGTGTGTAGTATGGTCCATCTGTACTTAAAACAGGGTAAAGACTCGTGGGGGCTGATTTTTCTACTTTAATTTTGGAAACATAGCCATATGAAGGGGGTTCAGATTTTGGGGTGAGATAATAGTAATTCGTTTTTCCTTTCTTCTTTTCTAATGTTTCTATCCACCCTTCGTTCTCAATCTCTTTTGCAACCCTATACCATGCCTGTGCTACATTCCATAATCCATTATCTATCAACATTCCTTTTTTATTTTTCAACACATTTTTCCATTCCTCTACCTGTAGTCTGGGGTTATCTAATTCGCAAATCCTGCCTAAAAGCTTAGTTTTGTCACATTTCGTTTGCCTGTCCTTTCCTCAACTAACCTGCATGGTGACAACCAACCAGCATGGCTACTCTGTTCATTTCCCATTCTCGATTGTTAGCTCTTGTTTTTTCCCGTTCAATTTTCAATTCATGTCGTTTATCAAGTCAGAAATGAGGATAGACCTATATCTATCGTGTCCTATTTTAACAACGACAATAAAGCGTCTCGTCCTCTCCTATATTCCAAATATAGAACTCTGCTAGAAGGGGTAGCTAATACCGGTTTTACCGCAGCATATATATCCTACAGGTGCTTCCTTTACCGCGTCACCTGTTCCTACTAGATATATATATTCTTGTGGGTTCCTACTAGATACGCCTAATGCATCATCTATATACCGTACCCACAAAAACTCCTCTGACTGTAAATCAAACTATACTTTAATCAGAGATATATCGCGTCCTACTACCAAGCTTGTGTTCACCTGTTACTGTTAGGAAAGTCCTACTACCAGGTATGCGTCTATTACACCACATCACCTGTTACCGCCTGGAGATAGCTAACCAGGTACACCCCACTTGTTACTGCCGGAGCACGATAATCTCTCTGATCAACAACGAAACCACAATGTCTATCAGGATGAAATATGCTATCAATTCAAAGAACCGTGAACAGACGTACAAACAATCAGACAACTGGCATGCCAATCGTGGGTCAGTGTAACGGGCACCTGGGCAAAGTTAAATAAAACCCCACTTTTGATGCCTTTCCCAAGTGTCGCACTGGGGTTGCCCAGGGTAGGATCACAAACCAGAACACGTCACCGGCAGGATAACAAAAGGAATCTTACCTGTGAGGTTACGAAGGTGATCAGGCTCCAGTTCTTGTGTGGTCCCGCCAGGAAATCCTTGGTGGTGGCACGATGGCAAAGATTTAACCCAGGGCCCCACGTTGCAGGCACCAAATTGAAGTGGACAATGTAGTCCTTCCTCGGATGCCAGTCTCTGGTCTAATCGGTGGAGAAATCAGGTAAGTTACATGCGCGCATAAAGAAATCACACAGACAATCAAAGGAGTCTATGCAGCTTGTCTGGTCAAAGCCAATGATCTCTCTGATCTGTTTATTAGGTTTTGATATATATTATAGCAGTTCTATACGTAAGCAGGTGGGAGTCAACTTAACATTTTAATTGACTTCAGCATAAAATTGCGGACAGTTTATTTATTAAATAAATGAAAATCAAACATCAGCTATTTCCAAAGGTCAAAATATCATTCGTCATCTGCAAAGTCAGCAGTGTTCTCTGCATCCTGGGTGATCTTGTGATGTCTTGTAATGTCCTGTAACAGGATGCAAAACACAAAACATGGGTCCTTCATCCTGCTTGTGGTCAATTGTTTTTGCAGAGCCACCTGCTTGTGGTTCATTATTTCTGCAGAGACGGCGAAATTACGCAAGATACATTGTGGTTTTATCTGAAAAGACAGTTATATTAATTTCTTCTTAAAGACATAGCAAACTTAACCTAAATGAGCATTTTTCTAGGCCTTTTTCTAGGCCTTTGAATATTATGAAAGCAGATATATATTCTTGTCCACAACACCAAGTGGTGACACAGGTGCTTCTGAGGCTAACGGATGATCAGAGGAAGAGCGGTGAAGGCCGGGGCCGCTTGACTGATGCCTTTTTAAATTTTTTTAGTCCACACGCCCAGGGACATCAAATGTAGGCACCCATTGCTAGCGTCTTCACCATATGGTGCAGGACTACCTAGGGACAAGGGCAGACCTGGATACCTTTCCAGCAGATGATCCACTGGCTTACTGTGTGTTGAGATTGGATCACTGGCCAGAACTTAGCCAATATGCTATGCAGCTACTAGGTTGCCTTTCATCCAGCGTGCTTTGTGAAAGGACGTTCAGTGCCGCTGGAGGTTTTGTCACAGACAAAAGAGTGCATCTGTCCACCACTCTGTAGACCGGCTGACATTTATAAAAATGAATCAGTCCTGGATCAGCAACTATCAATCCCCTGATGCTGACGTAACGGAATAGATCGGGGATCTCTTCTGCATTCACAAAACCTCCACCACTGCACTCTTCCACAATACCCACAAGGGTTACGGTGTGAAGGCACTTGTTGCCACCAAAAGCACAATATTGGGTGCACTAACACTGACGCCTATATTACCAGTGAAGTGGACAATGTAGTCCTTCCTCGGATGCCAGTCTCTGGTCTAATCGGTGGAGAAATCAGGTAGAAGTTACATGCGCACATAAAGAGATCACACAGACAATCAAAGGAGTCTATGCAGCTTCTCTGGTCAAAGATCTCTCTGATCTGTTTATTAGGTTTTGATATATATTATAGCAGTTCTATACGTAAGCAGGTGGGAGTCAACTTAACATTTTAATTGACTTCAACATAAAATTGCGGACATACAGTTTATTTATTAAATAAATGAAAATCAAACATCCGCTATTTCCAAAGGTCAAAATATCATTCGTCATCTGCAAAGTCAGCAGTGTTCTCTGCATCCTGGGTGATCTTGTGATGTCTTGTAATGTCCTGTAACAGGATGCAAAACACAAAACATGGGTCCTTCACCCTGCTTGTGGTCAATTGTTTTTGCAGAGCCACCTTTTTGTGGTTCATTATTTCTGCAGAGACAGCGAAATTACGCAAGATACATTGTGGTTTTATCTGAAAAGACAGTTATATTAATTTCTTCTTAAAGACATAGCAAACTAAACCTAAATGAGCATTTTTCTAGGCCTTTGAATATTATGAAAGCAGATATATATTCTTGTCCACAACAGTCCCCCCTAAAAATGCACATTTCTCAAGTGTCCCCTCGGAGCCGCGCCTTCATCCGTTCCCCTAATAGTCTCGCCAGCCATCCCAAATCTTCGCCGGAGGTTGAGACGAGAAACTCCTCAGACGAGAAACTCGAGACCGGTGGGTCAAGAATCGGGCCTTCAACTCGTCTTGCAATGGGTCACTAACCTCGGCTCAAAGTTAAATCACAGACGGGTTTCCCGAGGGCGGGGGTGCATGGTTTCATAACTCTGTGGTTGTGTCAGCACTGGTGGGTGGATTTTGTCATAAATCTCATTCACAGGAGTCTCCATAAGTTGTAGAGTAGCATAGGAAGTGTCAGTATTCTCCCCAGTGTCCCCACACACGTGGCTAAGCATAACGGGGGTAGTGGACTCCACAGTTTTTTCTACAACCTTTTTAATGCAGGGTAAAACACAACATCCAATCACCGCCAAGAGAACCATTACTACCAGGATAACTATCCCTATTTGTGTGAGGATTTTCTGCCAGCCACTCATCCAACTAAAATGCTGATCCAATGGATCAGTAATACCAGAATTCTTCTTCAGTTCTTCAGACAGATCTTCCAATTGTTTAATGGCTTTAGTGACCTTACCGGTGGGGCCTGTGTTATCCGGGATAAAGGTGCAACAGTACCAGTACCTTTCAGCATCTTACAGACCCCACCCCTCTCTGCCTATAGCATATCGAGGGCCATACGGTTCTGAAAGGTCATCGCAGAGGTCGGGCCTAGCTGGTCGGCCAAACCCTGGAGGTGCATCTCGGGTATAGTTAACAAACCTCTGCTGGTTGTAATAGATGTAGTTAATCCAATCAACATTCTTGTTGATGGTTATCATGGGGATTAAAGATTCAAATCCAGCCTTTACCTGGTCTCTAGCTTTGAACTCATTAGGCACCCCCCTTGGGACTCCTATGACCTCAAGGTAGACGTGGGGATCAAAACTGCCAGGTACAGAATTCGCCTCTCTCCTTTGTCTAGTGAGTCCGGGGGTGTGGGCTATTGGCAGATCATCATCAAAGGGCAGGATGTGGAGGGGCATGATGGCTTTAGCCAGAGCACACTCACCGTCCCACGCACCTACCAAGCGGGAGCGGACCCGCAGGTCACCGCAGATCCAATAGACATCTCCCAGGGATATTACCTGGTTTTGCACTTTCTCCTTCCACAGCGCTGTACTGCGCACAATAACCTTCTGTGAAGTTTCCAACTATCCGGCCACCGGTTCCCCAAGAGGAGTAACAGGTGTAGTTCCCGGGGTAGATAGTGATACTCTCTGAGAGTCTGGGGTTTTGTGTCTGGAGGGGGTATTTGGATTTCCATTCTTTGCAAGCATCGTGACTTAGAGTGGTGTTGGTAAACAAACTGAGAAAACATTCCTCGACATCCTCAGGGATATTGAGAGGTACCGTACCTAGATGAGGCCTAGCAGTACGACACATATAGCAATTGGTTCTGTTGTGGGATTGAGCGCTATATTTCATCCATTCTAACCAAACATTCATATCTGAGTATCCTGTTTCAATGGCCATAGTATCCTCGAACGTGGGATCAGCGATGGCTACTATACCATTGGAGGAGATCATCATGTGGTGATTAAGGGGTTTGGACTGTTGGCGTGGAGGGACCCAGTCGGGGGCAAGGTACATATCCCACAGGCGGAATTTTCCCAGGGTCTGAGGATTCTCTGAACCCCCTTTTACCCACAGCCCCAGAACATAGATCCCTGCATCCTCGGGTCCAGGATTTTCTAGGGTTAGAATTAGTTTCAGTGCTGTTGCTCCTGTTCTAAGCCGAACTTCCCCATCATCATCTGACTCCTGTAATTCGTACTTGGGGCATGTGTTTGGGACCATTTTCAGTGTCATGCGAGCGAGAAGTGATTTACCATTTTCATCTTTCCTATCTAGGGCGATCTGTGGTTTGTGTCCCCAGGGAACTCCAGTATTCCATCCCACCGATGCCCAACTACCACACTCCTGTCCCCAATAACTGTTAGTAACGCATATATATATGTCATAATCATGTGGAATCCCATTTCTCCAGATACATTGCAAGCGGGGGCCTGGGCATGGGTGTATATCACAATAGTTAAAGGTGTATGTAGCCACTCGAGTGTTAGAGGAATTGTACCAGAAAGGGGTTAGTTTGTTTTCGGCAGCAGTAATATTCATTGCGTGTCCCATGACATTGGCATTGTCTGCCAGTTGTCCTAGGACACCTCCCACCTGGTCTCTCACAACTGTTTGCACCAAATCAACAGCCGCCTGTCCCATTATGACAGCCACATTTTGCCCCTGGATTCCCACCCCCCAAATGAGAAGGATATACATAATCATGGATGTTTTGTTGTCTGGTCCGCTTCTGGTGTACAGGTCTTTTTACAGTGGGAGGCGTGGATCCAGGAGGCTTTTCCTTCCAACTTTACTGAAGTTGCTGTTGTGAGGAGAACCTGGAAGGGACCGTCGTATCTGGGCTCAAGTGGATTTTTCCAAAGAAACTTCTTCACAAGTACCCAATCTCCCGGGACCAGTTGATGAGTGTCGTCGATACTCTCAGGGTCTGGAATGCAAGAGAACACTTGACCATGTATATCAGTTAATATTTTCGAGACACTGGTGACATATTTTACTAGACTGTCAGACTGTAATTGCAATTGTTGAGGGAAATAGCACCCTAGTCTGGGGGCCGTGCGGAACAATATTTCAAAGGGTGACAGGTTGTGTAGGCCTCTGGGCGTATACCTGACGCTAAAAAGGGCCATGGGTAGACTTTCTGGCCAGGGCAAACCAGATTCTTGTGCCATTTTCAGCATTCTGGAGCTGAGGGTACCGTTTAATTTTTCGACTTTTCCGCTGCTTTGTGGGTGGTACGGATCATGAAAGGCAAGGGTGACCCCTAGAGCGGACCAAATTTCCCTAGTTATGGTTGCGGTGAATGCAGGCCCTTGGTCACTCTCTATCACTTCAGGGATGCCAAACCTGCAGATAATCTCTGTTAGTAATTTCTTAGCTGTTGTTTTAGCTGTCATGTTAGTTACTGGGTAGGCCTCAGGCCATCCTGAAAACATGTCTACAAGGACAAGAGCATATTCATATCTTCCACTCTTAGGCATCTGAATATGATCTATTTGGACCCGTTGGAAAGGGTATAAACGCTTAGCCAGGTGTCTTGTTGGGACTTTCACTGGTCTACCTGGATTGCATTTAGCACAGCGCAGGATTTGCAGTATGAGGCAGTGAGCGTGGAAATGCCTGGCGCATAGTATTGTTTGCTAATGAGTGCATTCATCAATGTTTTTGAAAGGTGTGAGTGTCCATGTGCCCATTGTACTATGGCCGGATAGAGTGCCTTGGGTAAGCACACTTTATTTCTTACGCAGAGGAGTCCGTGTGTGCTTGTGGCCCCCCTTTTTTCCCAGTCTCCCTTCTCACTGTGTGTGATGCAGAGCCCTGCAGCTGTGTTATTTGTAATTCTGAGACAGGAGTCTGTACTAGCAGTGGGACAAGCTGCTCGAATTCCTTTTCCTGTGTCTGAGTGTCTGCTTGTTTTGCTGCCTGGTCTGCTAGATGATTTCCTCTTGCTTCAGGTAAATTAAGCTTGCCATGTGCTTTTACTTTTAGCACTGCGACATGTTGGGGTAGAAGGAGAGCGTCCATAAGAGACTGTATGGCTTTCCCATGTTTAACAGGGGTGCCTGCCGTTGTGAGAAAACCCCGATTTTGCCACAGTACGCCAAAATCATGGGTGACACCGTACGCATATCTGGAATCTGTGTATATATTAGCTGTCTTTTGCGCGCTGATTATGCAGGCCTGTGTAAGGGCGTGTAGTTCAGCTTCTTGGGCAGAGGAGGTGGGGGCAAGGGGGAAGTGTACAGAATTGAGAATTCAGTCGTCACTGCGCACCCGGTGTGGTATTTGCCAGACTCATCGGCAAAGCGGGAGCCATCCACATACAGTGTTAGGTCAGGATTCGTGAGGGGGCATCATGTACGGTGGGCAGATGCGCTGATTCTGAGGTCATGGCTTCGAGACAATCATGCGGATAGAGGGGTAGGGGGATAGTGGGGTCATCAGAACCGGAGGCCAGAGGGGCCTCATAATTACCATCATTACCACTATCAGAATCAGAATCACAATCGGACTCACCCCCCTCCGGAAAAGGAAAGAGAGTAGCGGGGTTCAGACTCTGACATCTGGTGAGAGTGACATTATCAGGGAGCAGGAGGGAACATTGTAGGTGCAGGTGTCTTGCTGACGACAGATGTTTGGGCTGGGTTTGTTGGAGGATAGCAGAGATGTCATGGGGTGCAGCTACAACCAGTGGATGCCCTAGAACTATATCGGATGATTTGTCGAGTAGGGAATGTGCTGCAAAGACTGCTCAGAGGCAGGAAGGGGCACCGCGTGCAACGGGATCAAGGTGGCTTGAGTAATAGGCGATCGGCCGGTTGCGCCCACCGTGCTGCTGTGTAAGGACACCTGCAGCATGGCCACCTTTTTCGGACACAAATAATTTGAAAGGCTTCTCGTAATCTGGTAGGCCGAGAGCCGGGGCAGCAGAAATGGAATGTTTTAGCTTATCAAAGTTGGTTATGGCATCCTCAGAGAGACAAAAGGGGTCGGATTTAAGTGCCTCATACAGGGGCTGCATGAGGGCTGAGGCATCAGGGATCCACGATCTACAGTACGTAACGAGTCCCAGGAAAGCCTGTAACGGCTTCTTCGCCGGGGGCAGTGGGACAGACAAAATTGTACGTACTCTTGACTCGGTTAAGTGTCTGGTGCCTTGGGAAATACAGTGGCCGAGGAAAACTACAGTTGGAAGGCACCATTGTAATTTGGCTTTGGATGCTTTGCAGCCTTCTGAAGCGAGGTATTGCAAAAGGCTTAGAGAAGTAGTCACAGCCTCCTCACGGGAGGGGGCGCAGAGGAGGAGGTCATCCACATACTGAAGGAGGACGACCTGGGGGTTCAGTCTCTGCCACGTATCTAATACAGTGGCCATTGCTTTAGAAAACTGAGTGGGGGAATTTTGCGCCCCCTGAGGCATGACAGTCCACGTGTACTGCTTATTGTCATGGGTAAAAGCAAACAGGTACATGCAAGCTGGGTCGAGTGGCACACTGAAAAAAGCATTTGCCAAATCCACAACAGTAAAATAACAGGCAGATGGTGGAATACCAGACAACAGAGTGTGTGGGTTGGAGACAAGTGGGGTATCTAGTATAGTTGCCTCGTTAACTGCCCGGAGATCCTGAACCATCCTGTAGGCTTCAGGTTCACCCTTTAGGGTCTTTTTCTTGACAGGGAACAGTGGACTATTGCATGGAGAGGTGCACTGGACGAGGGCACCACTTTCCACAAGTATGCGAACTTGTTTTGCAATGGCAGCAGACTGAGCCGGTTTCAGGGGGTATTGGGGTTTGCGGGGTGGTGTTGCGCCAGGTTTTAAAGTTACTAGGACAGGTGAGACCTGTAGACGTCCGATATCCTCTGGGCCTCTTGACCATAGGTGATCGGGAACCTGGTATAGCTCAGGGATGGGAGGGAAGGAAATTGGGCCGGGCTCAATAGACATGAGTAGGGGAATCGCGTTAAGAGCCACGCTATCATGCAATGATAGTGGCGCAGACAGGGTTACCTGTCCATCAGGTGTGAAATTTATGGAGGCTTGGAGATGAGATAGAACATCTGCTCCAAGGAGATTGAGGGGGCAGGTATCGGACACAACAAATCTGGCAAGGAGATCTGGGTGATTTCCTACTTGTAAGGGTTTTGTTAACAAATTGGAGTGGGGTACGCCATCTACACCCACACATGAAATATCAATGTCAGATAGAAAGGAGGGGTCCGGTACGTCAGTGGCTCGTATTACGCTGCGGACTGCCCCTGTGTCTACGAGGAAAGTGGTGGGGGTACCTTCAATTGGTAAGGTTACCATAGCAAGTGGCCCCCCTGTCCCTCCGCAGAGACAGCCATGACCAGGGAGCCTGACACAGGGTTGCCGGTTTCCTAGCTCAGGGGCGAAGGTGGGGGGAAATTATCTGGTGCAGAGGAGATCTCTGATTGAGATGGTCTGGTATCTACCCTTTGGGTAGTCCATGGTTTGCGGGGGATTATGGGTTCTTTACAATCCCGTTTGAAATGGCCGTACTTTCCACAATTAAAACAGGATCTTGGAGGGCGCATCCCATCACTACTAGGCGGCCCTCCAACTGTACTCGCTGTCATAAGAGGAGTGGGTTTCTTTGTCAGGAAAACGGACTCTAAAACTTTTGCTACCAGGAGAAGGGTGTCTAGGGGGAGCACCCGGTATTCAGGTCTAGCCGTAATAAGTCCTTTCTTTACATGTTCCTTTAGACCAGAAACGAATGCAGAGGATAACATTTGACCATGTGATTTATTGTAGGCATTAAACCCTAGGTCGGAGAACATTGCAACAACCTGGCATAATATTTCTCAACTGATTCAGCCTTATCTTGTGTGATATCATTTATAGTGGTTGCCTGGTCAGCTAATCTGTCCTTTGCCCACTCTCTGAGTTGTTCGCAAAATTCTATACCTGACTGGTACGAGACATCAGATACTAAGCGCGCAGAAGTAAATCCTTTTTCCATTATGGGCCAATACCCATCGCCTGCTTTTATTTCGCACAAACTTAAAAGGTCTCTCCATGCTGCAGAGTAAGTCTTCTGAATCTGAACTATGCGTCTATAAAAGGGCATAAGTTGTTTTTCCGGGTCAGGTAATGTGCCTACTAGGGAGGAGGCTTGAGATGGTGTGAAGGTGACACACATAATGGGGACGTCAGTGGAAGTGAAATCTCCCAGTCGGGGAGATGGTCCCGGTACTCGGGCTGTTGGGAGCGTCCAGGTTACATTGTTTTTGGGAGTTGGAGGGATGTCGTGGGTGTTTCGGTAGAAAGGGTACGTGGTGTCGGTTTGCTGGGGTGGAAAGGTGATAAGATCTTGGTGCTGGGGTGGAAAAGTTGTGGGCTGGCTATGGGAGACCTGAGGTGTGGTTGCAGGTAACCCTATATGGGATGTTAGGGAATCATCGGAACGATTTACTGAGTCATATGAATGACTGGAAGAAGGTGCCCGCATTCCCAACCATGGTTGACCCGGGTCACCGGTACGGTCTATCGTGTGGAGAGTGGTATCTAAATTGGGCAAATGAGGCATTATAGGTGATATAGTCGGTGTCTGACTTGTGGATGTTGATGGGAATGTGGCAGAACCGGGTGTGTAGTATGCTCCATCTGTACTTAAAACAGGGTAAAGACTCGTGGGGGCTGATTTTTCTACTTTAATTTTGGAAACATAGCCATATGAAGGGGGTTCAGATTTTGGGGTGAGATAGTAGTAATCCGTTTTTCCTTTCTTCTTTTCTAATGTTTCTATCCACCCTTCGTTCTCAATCTCTTTTGCAACCCTATACCATGCCTGTGCTACATTCCATAATCCATTATCTATCAACATTCCTTTTTTATTTTTCAACACATTTTTCCATTCCTCTACCTGTAGTCTGGGGTTATCTAATTCGCAAATCCTGCCTAAAAGCTTAAGTTTTGTCACATTTCGTTTGCCTGTCCTTTCCTCAACTAACCTGCATGGTGACAACCAACCAGCATGGCTACTCTGTTCATTTCCCATTCTCGATTGTTAGCTCTTGTTTTTTTCCGTTCAATTTTCAATTCACGTAGTTTATCAACAGACAGGAATGAGGATAGACCTATATCTATCGTGTCCTATTTTAACAACGACAATAAAGCGTCTCGTCCTCTCCTATATTCCAAATATAGAACTCTGCTAGAAAGTGTAGCTAATACCTGTTTTACCGCAGCATATATATCCTACAGGTGCTTCCTTTACCGCGTCACCTGTTCCTACTAGATATATATATTCTTGTGGGTTCCTACTAGATACGCCTAATGCATCATCTATATACCAGTACCCACAAAAACTCCTCTGACTGTAAATCAAACTATACTTTAATCAGAGATATATCGCATCCTACTACCAAGCTTGTGTTCACCTGTTACTGTTAGGAAAGTCCTACTACCAGGTATGCGTCTATAACACCACATCACCTGTTACCGCCTGGAGATAGCTAACCAGGTACACCCCACTTGTTACTGCCGGAGCACGATAATCTCTCTGATCAACAACGAAACCACAATGTCTATCAGGATGAAATATGCTATCAATTCAAAGAACCGTGAACAGACGTACAAACAATCAGACAACTGGCATGCCAATCGTGGGTCAGTGTAACGGGCACCTGGGCAAAGTTAAATAAAACCCCACTTTTGATGCCTTTCCCAAGTGTCGCACTGGGGTTGCCCAGGGTAGGATCACAAACCAGAACACATCACCGGCAGGATAACAAAAGGAATCTTACCTGTGAGGTTACGAAGGTGATCAGGCTCCAGTTCTTGTGTGGTCCCGCCAGGAAATCCTTGGTGGTGGCACGATGGCAAAGATTTAACCCAGGGCCCCACGTTGCAGGCACCAAATTGAAGTGGACAATGTAGTCCTTCCTCGGATGCCAGTCTCTGGTCTAATCGGTGGAGAAATCAGGTAAGTTACATGCGCGCATAAAGAAATCACACAGACAATCAAAGGAGTCTATGCAGCTTGTCTGGTCAAAGCCAATGATCTCTCTGATCTGTTTATTAGGTTTTGATATATATTATAGCAGTTCTATACGTAAGCAGGTGGGAGTCAACTTAACATTTTAATTGACTTCAGCATAAAATTGCGGACAGTTTATTTATTAAATAAATGAAAATCAAACATCAGCTATTTCCAAAGGTCAAAATATCATTCGTCATCTGCAAAGTCAGCAGTGTTCTCTGCATCCTGGGTGATCTTGTGATGTCTTGTAATGTCCTGTAACAGGATGCAAAACACAAAACATGGGTCCTTCATCCTGCTTGTGGTCAATTGTTTTTGCAGAGCCACCTGCTTGTGGTTCATTATTCTGCAGAGACGGCGAAATTACGCAAGATACATTGTGGTTTTATCTGAAAAGACAGTTATATTAATTTCTTCTTAAAGACATAGCAAACTTAACCTAAATGAGCATTTTTCTAGGCCTTTTTCTAGGCCTTTGAATATTATGAAAGCAGATATATATTCTTGTCCACAACACCAAGTGGTGACACAGGTGCTTCTGAGGCTAACGGATGATCAGAGGAAGAGCGGTGAAGGCCGGGGCCGCTTGACTGATGCCTTTTTAAATATTTTTAGTCCACGACGCTCAGGGACATCTAATGTAGGCACCCATTGCTAGCGTCTTCACCATATGGTGCAGGACTACCTAGGGGCAAGGGCAGACCTGGATACCTTTCCAGCAGATGATCCACTGGCTTACTGTGTGTTGAGATTGGATCACTGGCCAGAACTTAGCCAATATGCTATGCAGCTACTAGGTTGCCTTTCATCCAGCGTGCTTTCTGAAAGGACGTTCAGTGCCGCTGGAGGTTTTGTCACAGACAAAAGAGTGCGTCTGTCCACCAACTCTGTAGACCGGCTGACATTTATAAAAATGAATCAGTCCTGGATCAGCAACTATCAATCCCCTGATGCTGTTGTAACGGAATAGATCGGGGATCTCTTCTGCATTCACAAAACTTTCACCACTGCACTCTTCCACAATACCACAAAAGGGTTACGGTGTGAAGGCACTTGCTGCCACCAAAAGCACAATATTTGGGTGCACTAACACTGACACCTATATTACCAGATTCATATCATTTTAATTTTTTGGACCGCAGGGTCCAACCCTGCACTCTTCCACAATACCACAGAGGGGTTACAGTGTGACGGCACTGTTGCCAACACTAAAGGCCCAATTTTAAAGCACCCATTGTTACTTTCATCCAAAGCCTGCATAAATTTCACCATAATTTAGCCAAAAAAATCACTAAACTTGTTCTGCGTGTCCTAAAATGTCTCCTTTTTTAATACAGACTGCCGCCCCAAGCAGTTGTTTATGAATAGATTAAAGGAAAACCGTTTACCGTCATTTGAAACGTAATTTTTTTGTTTTTAAATGTTTCTATACATCCTACAAATCCGCCACTTCACGGGCAGGTTATGGGGACCTTCTAGGCACGATATTTGAAGGAATTTTTTGTTTTTATTTTTAACCCTTATTTCATGGAAAACTCCCTGTTCCTTTAACCCTTTCGCTGCTGAGGCTTTTCACACCTCTGTGCTGAGGTCATTTTTACCGCTTTCGCTCATCATGTTTAACCGCGTTTTGTAGCCATATTTTGATATATGACCCAGACATATTATATATCGTTCTTTCTGGCAGACTCCAAAGATTCATAATATGTCATTATTATATGTATACGTTATGTCATGTCTGGATATTATAACAAAAAATGCAAAAAAATTTGAATTTTCAATAATTTATTATCGTTCTTTCCGGCAGACTCCACAGATTCATAATATGTCATTATTATATGTATACGTTATGTCATGTCTGGATATTATAACAAAACATGCAATAAAATTTGAATTTTCAATAATTTATTATGTGTAAAGTGTTTTTTTTCACATTTTAACATGCGATCGTTTGCGGTTATATTTTGTATGGGGTGCGCTTGGCTATGGGGTGCGCTTGTTAAAAAAAATTAGAAATGGGGACCCGTTACATTTTTTTGGGGGAAAATGTCGCTATTTTTAACAACTACACCGCATACAAAAATCGTTAGTGCAGCATTATTGTTCACATTATAATTGAAATGGGAACAATATTGCTGCATTAACAAAACAAAAACAAAAAAAAACATGTTTATTTTTATATATATATATATATAGAAACATAGAAAAATGTCGGCAGATAAGAACCTTTCGGCCCATCTAGTCTGCCCAATTACATGGATACTTTACCTGGATTTATCTTTTGTTTAGGATAGCCTTATGCCTATCCCATGCTTGCTTAAATTCAATTACTGTTTTGGCCTCTACCACTTCTACTGGAAGACTGTTCCATGTATCCACCACCCTCTCAGTAAAATAATGCTTCCTGATGTTAAAACATATTTTAAACCTTTGCCCCTCTAATCTAAGACTATGTCCTCTTGTTTTGCTATTTTGTTTCCTTTTAAATATACTCCCTTCCTCTACCTTGTGGATTCCTCTTACGTATTTAAATGTTTCTATCATATCTCCTCTGTCTCGTCTTTTTTCCAAGCTGTACATGTTAAGATCATTAAGCCTTTCCTGGTAACTTTTCTCCTTCAAGCCGTACACCATTTTAGTAGCCCTTCTCTGAACTCTCTCTAAGATGTCTATATCCTTCTGGAGATACGGTCTCCAGTACTGCGCACAGTACTCCAAGTGAGGTCTCACCAGTGCTCTGTACAGTGGCATGAGCACTTCCCGTTTCCTACTGCTAATACCTCTCCCTACACAACCAAGCATTCTGCTAGCATTTCCTGCTGCTCTATTACATTGACTACTACCATTAGATCCTCTGAAATAATGACCCCTAAATCCCTTTCCTCAGATGTTGAGGTTAGGACTGTATCAAATATTCTATATTCAGCCCTTGGGTTTTTACGTCCCAGGTGCATTATCTTGCACTTATCCACATTAAAACTCAATTGCCACAACTCCGACCATTTTTTTAGCTTACCTAAATCATTTGTCATTTGGCTGATCCCTCCAGGAACGTCAACCCTGTTGCAAATCTTTGTGTCATCAGCAAAAAGACATACTTTTCCATTAATACCTTCTGCAATATCACTAATAAAAATATTAAAGAGAATGGGTCCAAGTACTGACCCCTGAGGTACCCCACTGGTAACAAGACCTTGCGCCGAATAAACTCCATTTACCACAACCCTCTGTTGTCTGTCACTCAGCCACTGCCTAATCCATTCAACAATATTGGAATCCAAGCTCAAAGATTGCAATTTATTGATAAGCCTTCTATGCAGAACAGTATCAAAAGCCTTACTGAAATCTAAATAAGCAATGTCTACTGCACCACCTGTGTCTATTATTTTTGTTACCCAATCAAAAAAATCAATAAGATTAGTTTGGCATGATCTCCCTGAGGTAAACCCATGTTGTTTCTGATCCTGTAATCTATGTGTTTTTAGATGTTCAACAATCCTTTCCTTTATATATATATATATTTTTTAAGTTTTATTTTTTTTAAACATCTTTTTTATTCATCTTGGATCAACATACAGAAAAAAACATACAGAGAGACATCTTAATATACATCATTATCGGATATTCAACTAGTACAAAAATGTGGCATCCAGCGGTTGAGAAATTTATTGTACAACTCCCAGTAGAACCAAGGAGGACACTTCCCAAGAGTAAGTGGGTCGGTTAAGTGCGGGCATCTACAGGGTCTGAGGGGGAGGAAGCTAGAAAACGGGATAAGGAGTGGTCAGGGGGATCTTGAGGGATGGGTGGGGTACCTCGCAGCATCTGTAATGAGTACCAAGGGGAGCAGAAAAAGGTATGACGTAAGGAGTCCTTAGTTTCGCATGGCAGGGTGCGAATAAGGGGGGTCCAATTGGTAAAAAAGGACTGAGTCTTCTTTACTTGCTGCATCGCAGCCTCGTTCCAGTCCGCCAAAAATATGGCGTAGATTCTGTCATAAGCCATGCGAAAGGAAGGAGGGGCAGCTGAGATCCATTGCGACAAGATCGCTTTCTTGCCCGTTGCAGCTAACAGGGTGAGCCAAAATCGATGGCATTTATCAAAAGGTCTAGGGGTGGGGGGGGGGTCGGACGATTAAAGATGGCCCATTCCGGGGTAAAAGGAATTTCTAGACGAAGAACCTGTGAACCAAATCGTCGTATTGTGTCCCAAAATAGTTTGATGAAGTGACATGACCATAAGCAATGCTGTAAATCAGCATTAGCACCTTGACATTTTAAACAATTTGCGGTTGGTGACAATCCCGCGCGAGCCATTCTGTCGGGCGCCATATACGCTCGATGGAGTATTCTATAAAACATGTCCCAGTAGTTAGCAGAGGGAAGGGAGTGCCTGGATAGTAAGGTGGCCCCAATCAAATCTTGCGTGGAAAGCTCGGGAAAGATTGTGGTCCATCTAGTTATTGCTGCCAAGGGGAGTTTGGTAGGTAGCGAAGATTGTAAAAGTGCATATATAGTAGAGGTAGAGGGAGGGGACAGAGGGCGGGCAAACAGGAGTATGTCAAGTGAATTGGCTAGGTCATTAGGAGTCAATGTGTTCAATTGGGTAAGGAGAAATTGTTTTAATTGCAAGTAATATACCGGGTGTATGTCTAAGGGTGTAACTTGGTCTTTCAGGGTCGTGTAGGAAAACGGCAAGCCTGACACTCCATCGATGTAGTGGTGCAGCTGAGTAAAACCGCGGTGGGCCAGAGTATGAAAGATCGGAGCAGAGGAGGCATTTTGAAAGTGGGGGTTGTGAAGAATAGGTGATCAGAAAGTCGTTTGCCAGGCGAGCTGAAGGCGCCTGCGAATCTTGATCCAGGCCAATTTCGTGGAGGATAATAGTGGGTTAGAACGTAGACTAGGGGGGACAATGGGTGAGCTTTGATGGAGGAACGCTGTTAAGGAAGAGGAGGGAAGCAACGCCTGTTCGACCTGTAAGGGCACAAAGTGTGAAGTACCATTCAGCCAGTCAGCAGCATAGCGGTATAGGGCCGCTAAATTGTAGTCAATTATATTAGGAAAATTAATACCTCCCCTAGCTAACGACTGTTGGAGCGCCGGAAGTGGAATACGTGCTCGTTTACCTTGCCAAATGAATGTCGCATATAGTCTATTTAATATACGGAGATCTGTGGGCTTCAATAGTAGAGGCAAAACCTGTAGGGGATAGAGCAATTTGGGGAATAAAGTCATTTTAATAAGTGCGGCCCTTCCCAGATAGGACAAAGGGAGAGCACTCCATGCTTCCAGGAGTGACTTAGTTTGGCTGAAATGAGGGTCAATATTGAGGCTGTATAATTGAGAAAGGTCCGTCGGCAGGATGATTCCTAGGTATTTAATGGAAGGTGTAGGGGCCCAAGAGAAGGGGAACTGTCTGAGCCAATCACCTTGTGGCTTTGGTCCCAGAGGCAGAGCGACCGACTTAACGTAATTGATTTGGAAACCGGAGGCTGTGTGAAATGAATCAAATAAAGTCAACAATGGTGGAATAGCAGATGCTGGGTTCGAAAGAAACAATAACAGATCGTCTGCAAAAGCCACCACTTTTAGAGTCACCGAGGAGGACAAACGAATACCCGTAATTACCGGGCACGTCTCTATAATACGTAGGAGGGGTTCCAGGGCAAGGTTAAACAGTAATGGTGATAAGGGACACCCCTGTCTGGTTCCTCTCTCTAGTACGAAGGGGGCAGAATTAAGTCCATTCGCTGTGATTACTGTGGAAGGGTTGCGGTAAAGCGCGTGGAATAGGGACAGGAATACCTTTCCAAAGTGGTGGAACTTAATGAATCTCTCTAAATAGGCCCAGGATATCCTGTCGAACGCTTTTTCGGCGTCGCAACTCAATAGAAGATTTGAGGCTTGTGGTGTGAGGGAGGAGGACCATATGGCCGCTATAGCCTTGCATATGTTTGTGGTAGAGTGTCGGCCAGCAAGGAAACCCGTTTGTTGGGGGCCTACCAGATGGGCCATCGGTCTCTGTAGGCGGCCGGCCATGATGGTGGATAGCAGTTTCAGGTCAGTGTTTAACAGTGCAATAGGCCAGTAGGAAGTGACCAGGGTAGGATCCCTTCCAGGCTTGGGGATAACCACCACTCTGGCCTCGTTAAAAGTCGGAGGAGGTTCCTCCCCTTGTAGAATGTTATTATAAAGTGAGACCAAGTGAGGAACCACCGAGCCCGAAAGGAGCTTGTAGTATTCTGCTCCAAATCCATCTGGTCCCGGGGTTTTCCCATTTTTGAGTAAAGTTATCGCTTTTTGGACTTCGGTGTGTGAAATCGGCGCTGAAAGGGCATCCCTTTCAGTTGGGGATATTTTTGGAATTTGCGCTTTATGAAAAATATTCAATTGTGTCGGACAATCGTCAGGGCCTGCCTTGTAGAAGTCAGCAAAATATTGTCGGAAATACCCAGCAATAGCTACTGGGTCAGTAAGTAAGGTACCATCCGTGGTCTTAATTTGGGAGATAAAGGGTCTGGTCTGAGTCTGGGAGCGAACCAGGTTGGCCAGGAAGCGACCCTGCTTGTTACCAAAACGATAGAACTGGGATTTCTGATGCTGCCAGGAGCGCTGCGCGTGGGTGGTGGCTAGGGTATCGTATCTGGATTTATCTTGCTTGTACGTCTGCAATGCAACCGGCGTGGGGTCAGTCAGATAAGTTCTATAACTCCTGAGCAGATTCGAATGGGCCTTAGTAAGATGCAGGGAGTCCTCTTTCCGTTTCCGGGCCGTAAACTCCATGATCTGTCCTCGAAGCACTGCTTTTGATGCAGACCAAAATAAATTGACATCCTCTACATGGTCAATATTGTCGTCAGTGTAATTGTGCCAAGCAAGCTCAACGTGTGATGAAAATTTACCGGACGTCATAAGATGGGAAGGGAGGTGCCAGTTTCGGGAATAGGACTGTGGGTGTCCCAGTTTCATCTCCAGTGAAACCGGCGCATGGTCAGTGAGCATTATCGGGCCAATCTCGGTGCGCAATGCGCGAAAAGTAAGAGAGTCCGGAATCAAAAAAATGTCTAGGCGCGAGAATGATTTATGGGGGTCAGAATAAAACGTAAAGTCCCTGCCTGTTGGGTTGTGCATGCGCCAGACGTCAACCAAGTCGAAATGCGTCATAAGGTAGGTCGGACCTGTGGGTTGTGAGCACCCTGTGGTACCACACGGCTCGGGGCTTGGTCAAGTATCGAGTCTGGTACTTCGTTAAGGTCCCCTCCCACTATTCTGTGAGAAAAGTCGTGGAGGTGGAGTAACGGGAGTAGTGTTTTATAGAATGGTAAATTCGGGCCATTAGGGGCATAGATATTGAGTAATTGAAACTGTTCCTGTCCAATCTTAAGCGTGAGGAGGGAGTACCTGCCGTCTGTATCATTAACCGCTACCATATCAGAGTATGGAAGTCTCTTATGTAAGAGAATTGCAGTGCCTCTAGATTTTTGAGTGTAAACCGAGGATGTTTGATATCCCACCCACGGGGCCCGCAGCGCTTGGTCTGACTTAGTCCAGTGAGTTTCTTGGAGGAAAACAATATCAGGGTCTAGCCGTTTTAAATATTGGATTACTTTCTTACGTTTGATCGGTGAATTAAGACCTTCCACATTCCAGGACACTACTTTAAAAGAATTGCGTGTGAAAATTTGAGGTTCAACAGAGGATGGGAGTGTAGTACTAGTGTCGTGCGTCATGGAGGATGCCATAATCGAGTTTGAGAGGATGTGAAGTAGGAAGCAACAATAAAGGGGGTTAGGGCCCGTCCCAGCAGCGGACCCCATACCGTGAGTACAATATAAGACGTCAGTACCTGTTGGTGTATCAGTATGAGAGCGATCCAAGACATTTTAACTATTAACAACCTAAAAGAAACATAAAAATATCTACATCTGCAAAAAATTTGATTAACCAGGGATTGAACAGGAGAGAGAAACAATGTGGAACACCAACTCCAAACGCGTTCTCGCAGAAAAATCTGAGACCCAGTTCCACGTCTCTGAGCAATGGGGTCGACTGTCCAGTGTGAAATGGAACACAAACTCAGAAGAATAATGAAAGTGAAGAAATCGTACAAACTATGAAACGGTATGGAGACAGCCCGGTGCTGGTTCTTTTCAAATCGCGAGTCCATCACTGCCATGGTGAACTTGTCCAATGACTACTTCCCCGAGTGATGAGCTTGTCTGTGAAATACATGGAGAAACCGAAAACGACTACAAGAACACAGTAAAGAAAAGTGCAGAACAACATTAGTGGGGTTCGATAGTCGTGGTATATCAATAACAAAACTGTTGCAGCCCTCATGGGGGAGGCGTAGAGTGGCGGCGCTGCTGATGATCTAAGCCGCCACCTAAAATTGCTGAGGCGTCGGACGGTGTATCGTAGAATGTAACCTGTCCGTGAAGGTGCACCCGAAGACGCGCCGGATATTGTAGAGTGAATCTGACGTTTGCAGCTGCCAACTTCGTACAGACAGGAGCAAACGCACTGCGGCGGGCAGCCAAGGACGCTGAAAAGTCTTGGAAAAGACGTAACGTAGTTCCTTGATAGTCCAGGGAGCCAGCTTTTCTGTACGCCTGTAGAATGTTGATTTTATCCATGAAGTTGAGCAATTTAAATATGACCGTGCGAGGACAGGTCAACGATGGGGAGAGATCAGGCCCCAGTCTGTGGACTCGTTCAACTATCAGGGGTACATTGTTAGCGATGTCCAAGGCTGCAGGAAGCCAAGTGCTAACAAAGTGTTGAAGTTGTGGGCATTTCTCGGTCTCAGGGAGCCCCACAATGCGTAGATTATTTCTGCGGCTTCTATTTTCGAGATCATCAATTTTATCCAGTAAGGTGGAGAGCAAGGAGTCGTGAGATTCCACGGTTGTAAGTTTTATTTTTTAAAAAAAACTTCTTTCATTATCAGGTTTGATATCGTTGGAAAGACCATGCTCTGGCCGATCCAACGATATCTAACATTAACCCCTAGCTGCCAGGGATCGGGAGATAGGGGGTTCATTGTAACCCCCTATCTCCACCATTGGTGGCAGCTAGGGGTTAACTCCAGGACTGGCGTCATCGTGCTGTGCACGATGACGCCAGTCCTCAGGGGGAGTTCCCGGAGGCTTGGCCGACATCCAAGATGTCGGCCAGCTCCGGGAAAAGGATCACGAACCGGCGCTTTTCAGCGCCGATTCGTGATCCGGCTCCCCAGGGGTTAATGACAGCCACCGTTTGGAAGGGCAGGCTGTGCCCTTCCAAACGGTGCCTGGATTAACCCTCTGCACCACAGCGATCAGGAGGGAGAGAGGTCTGAAGGACCTCACCCCTCCCTTTCAGGCGCCTCCTCCGCACATGCGGGGGCCGCCTGAATTAGATGTCATCGCGCCGCCGCGATGACATCTAATTGCTCCGCCGGGGTCCCGAGTGCTGGGCTGACATCCAAGATGTCAGCCCGCACCGGGCGGGTGCAGCAATCCGCCGGAATCCGGCGGATTGCTGCCTCCTGTGCATGGACACGCTCAGCGCGTCCATAGCACAGGAGAACCACTTGGCTGGACGCGCTGTGCGCGTCCATAGCAGCCAAGTGGTTAAAAACATTTTCTTTAACTTTTTTTCCTTGTTTCCTGTCCCCCAGGGCACTACCCGGACCCCCATACACCTTTTATGGCAAATATCTTGCATATATATACCTCCCTTAATCGAATACAAAGACATTCCATACATTGGTATAAATTGGCAGGCTTCATGATATTCTGACACAAGAGGATTTACTATTGCTCTGGATCCTGCCTGTGCCCACCTCCCTTGTGCTTGTTTATTGTTTGTTTTAGATAAGGCCTGGTCTGGTTTCACACTCCTCTTTGTCTCAGCTGCAGGCTCCTATGACCTTGATGTATCTCTTCTTCATCCTGTCACCCGCACGCAGCAACGGCCCGGATCTTCTCTAATTTAATTGCTTTACTGCTTGCCTAACACATTCCAAAGATTCTATGTAAGCTTCATTCTAACTCCAACTAATATCTACCTAGTTATATTCAAGTGAACCAATATTCTGAACAAGATGGCTGCCTGGCTCAGGATGGCGACCATCTTCTGGCCTGAGTCCCTTACATTCCCCCCTTGGCTCAAGTCTCAGATTCTCCTTCTGAGGCTTGTAGCCACTACACTCCACTAGTACT
>RXON01003634.1:0-25455 GCA_009667805.1 Leptobrachium leishanense
GAGCGCAAATGCGTTCGTGCGCTGGTATGCGGATGATATTACAATCGATGCGCAAATTCGTACGGACGACGTTTGCGCATAATTTTAACGTTTCGGAAAAGCTGGTGTTAATGTCAAATCCGAACGTCCTGGTCGAAATGAAATACACCAGAAAAAAAAAAAACAGCTCAGTATAGTTACACATTCTACACATACCCAAACAATAAAATTGTTAATTTGTGCGTTTTTTTATTATTGCTGCAGCATGTATACTGAGATTTACTTTGACAGGCGCAAAAACTTAAGTGAGTCAATTAAGGTCAATTAAGGTAAATTGATGTCAATTAAGGTTCTTAAGTCTGATTGGCTGAAACCCGCAAAAAAAACGGTCTGCACACTGATTTACGTGCGCTACGTTACTGCGCTCGTATTTCTCTTCATTTTGCGCGTTGGTTTTATGAAGGTTATTTTTTGATGGATGAAAAAATGCCTTTGGATCGTAATACCACCGTTAATTTTCACTCGATAATGCTTGATGCTGCGCACAAAAAAAATGCGCTGTGCGTACGAATTTGCGCCAAGAATGTAATGGGGTCCTTTATGTTCAGTTACATTGTGTGGTGGGATTTTAAATGTATTGTAAATTGCTTGGTTTTAGTTTAAATGTATTGTAAATTGCTTAGCTTTAGTTTAAATGTACTTTTATTACTGAATGTAAATGTGATCTTAGAATGTGTTTTGATGGTGCAGACCTTTCTTTTGTTTAGAATATAAATAAGTTTGAGTAATGTGTGATTATGCAAGAGGGCTTTTCTCTTTGTTTTATCTGTTATCTGTTTGCATGTCTGAGAGGTTGAGAGTCACCATTGTCTCAGCCAAACACTATCTGATTTCCTTTACAATGGGTTATGTATATCACTGTGTGGGGTCAAGACTTCATCTACAGAAATCTAGTGGCCCTAAGTGAAGCCTGAAGAGGACTTGAAGGAAGCCTGCAGTGGTCTTGGAACCAACCAATCAGAACTGTTGGGGTGGGCGGGAAGTTTGAACCTGTGTTGCAGTAACCTGTATCCCTGTGAAACCTTCCATAAACAGAGACCTTCTCTGTTTGTACATTCAGCTTGTCTGGTGTTTCATTCAGCTAAGCTACCTACATTATAATAACCCTCAGAATGCACAGAGCGGCCTTCTGGAAATTCAAAGAGGCAGAGGATCAGACCAAGCAGGTCTAGAGCTACAGATCATGCTGCTCGAGGCACTGAGTTCCGAGCAAACTCAGCGGCCGGGCTGATCTTGGTAAGGGGGTGTCTGGAGAGCCAGGACAGGTGGAAGGAGCTGGTTTCCGTCACAGAACTGCAGTGGCATACAGAGCAGGAATTCCTAGGCAGGAGGAGTGACCATTCACCAGAGGGCTATGACTTTGGCGGCTCAGGACTGCTATGGGACAGCCTTGAGGATGTCAGAATGTTTATAGAACAGGGGGATCCCACCTGGGGGGACATTCATATAGTGAGGGCAGAAAGTTTGAATCTCCTGCCCCAGCTAAAGCACAATTTGGATTTTTTGGTCACCACAGAGTGGGAGCTTGAAAAGGTTTATAGGATGCTGCTAGATTCCATTTAGCAGCATTACCTACAGACTGTAAGTCCTAATAAGACCCTCCACACCCTGAGCTGAAGACCTGGTGACAGCGGGTGAACCGGAGGCCCCACAGGCAATTAGCAATTGGCCCAAGAACCCCAGTGAAGTGTTCCCACTGGAGGATGGGTGGAGGAGCTGGAAAAGTGGAATTGTTCTGGCCCACATTGGAAAACGCTGCAGTCCTCCCCATTGTGCATGTGAGATGTGGGTAGCACTAAGAGTAGAATTCTAGGAGAGGGATTATGATGAAGTGCAGTAGAAGCAAGAGTGTCATTTCCCATTGGCTGCCAGCCTCTCCCTGGCATTGTATATTATATTTCATTAATGGCTCAGTCCCTGGTGTAGCTGTCTGTTCTATCTAAACCTCCAGATCTGCATGTTGCCTCATTTCTGGGGAATGCTATCACAGCTCTTTGCATTTACCCATCTTTAAGTTTTGGCTAAGAGCTGAAGAGAGGCAGGAAAGGCTGCTGCTGAAAGAACGGGGGACTGGCAAGGAAGTGACATTAACAAATGTGACCCAGTCGGCTACAGAGGTCCGTGACACATTTTTTATTCTACAATAAGATAAGATATTAAGGTTTTATCATCTAATGCTTTCAACAAATCCTAGGTCCCAGTTCACCCAGAAAATAACTGGAAAATCAGACCAAGTGCCTGGGTGTTTGCGCCGATCAGGGGTGCACACTCCTCTCTATCTCTCAGCGTGGTGCTGATCTGGCGATTAATCCACACGTGCAGACATTCTGGAAGTTAGCCCTCACTGCAGGACTGTAGAGTAATCGCGCATTTGATCTTCCTCTGTCTGTCCAACAGGGAAATCCCATTACAGGAGATATAGGGTTTATTTGGACCCATGTATGACCCACAAAGTCATATTAGGTGGTATTGGATAACCTGCTTTCAGGCTTTTCCAATAACACCACACATGGTAATGTGAGGTGTAGTTAGAAAGACCAGAGTCTGGCCTGTCCACTGATTGCAAACATGACTTTTCAAAAGTAAAAAGAAATAAGGAAATTGAGAAAATGTTCAAAAATACTATTTTTTTTAAAAGACAGCAGCATTGGGCACTTTGCACATATAAAATGAACAATGCTGCTGCCGCGTTTCACCTCCTTATTTCCCACACTGAGAGCAAGGACAGTGTTTTACAGAGTCATATCATTCATGAATAAAAATACAAAAAACAAAAAAAAAATACAAGTGAAAAAGCATGTGTTTTTTCAGTTCTGTCCAATATTTCCACATAAAAATAAAGTAACAGGTTCTCCTTTTCTGTTTTATAGAGTATATAACCGCAAAAGATTAGTGAGAAAATGTGGAAAAACATGTTACATACTGTATATGATTAAAATTTCAATCACGCTCATATAATCCACACAATGATATAAACCAGCAGTTGTATTTTCAGGGATAAATAGATCACACATAGGGTGATACCCTTGCAGGACAATGCAAATTATAATGAAGTGCAATATACTCTTATATTCTTGACCACTCACAGGCTGCCACTACTGGGAAAGCACATAGCAGGTTCTTGAATTTCTCCAAGCCAGGATGGTAGCCTTGAGGCCAGGATGGTCATTACTGGGGACCAGTCTGCTAAGCTACTGCTTCATATTCAATTCTGATACAGACAGAATCAGGTCTATTCAAAGAAAGGGGAAACTCAGGAAATGACTGGAAAAGTGAAAACTCTAGGTCAAAATAGCCAAACCAGAAAAATACTCCCATCTATCCCACTCTCCAAATCGACTATTTGGTCTAGATTCTCTTCTCCTGCCAGTTCACCTGGTTTTCACCTCTCTCTGAATAACCGTGATTGTTGATATTTCTTTCACATAAAGCAATCCATAGGCCTCGGATTTTTGGATGCCTGACCAATTCACTTCATTCTGTCATCAATGTCACACAGTGAGGAGCAAGCGTGCTTGTTTACTGACGCCTGGGGCTGCCAATGCACTCCAATGCACGTGATAAAGCAGGAGAGGAGGTACGTCCAGCTGTGTTTATTCACTAAGCTCCTCCACCAATTTGTAGCAGGATTCTTTTGTTGTCATTTGTCATGCTTTAATGGCGTTCACAGGAGACACACATGAACGCCATTAAAGCATGACAAATGACAACAAAAGAATCCTGCTACAAATTGGTGGAAATGCTGCTGCTTGGTTACACTCAGTGAATGGGGAGAGAGCGAGTAAGATACAATATCTGAGAGGTGCACGATCCTGTCACCACCTGATAATACTCAAACGTCTGTCTGATAATTCTCTGTCTGATCTTTCCTTGTCTATTGATTATTTTTATTTTGGTTACGTGTCTATTCATTCTGTCACGACCATTCCTTTACTGATAATTCTGTTACCCATCATTTTATATCAACTTTATGTTTGCAGCACATTCTGTTACTGATCTCTGTGTTAATTTATTCTGTTACTGATCCGTCTAGTTTAATTCATTATATTACTTATCATTCTGTTACTGATCATTCCATGTTAATCATTATATTACTTATCATTCTGTTACTGATCTTTCCAGGTTAATTCATTATATTACTTATCATTCTGTTACTGATCATTCCATGTTAATTCATTATATTACTTATCATTCTGTTACTGATCATTCCATGTTAATTCATTATATTACTTATCATTCTGTTACTGATCATTCCATGTTAATTCATTATATTACTTATCATTCTGTTACTGATCATTCCGTGTTAATTCATTATATTTCTTATCATTCTGTTACCGATCATTCCATGTTAATTCATTGTATTACTTATCATTCTGTTACTGATCATTCCATGTTAATTCATTATATTACTTATCATTCTGTTACTGATCATTCCATGTTAATTCATTATATTACTTATCATTCTGTTACTGATCATTCCATGTTAATTCATTATATTACTTATCATTCTGTTACTGATCATTCCATGTTAATTCATTATATTACTTATCATTCTGTTACTGATCATTCCATGTTAATTCATTATATTACTTATTCTGTTACTGATCATTCCAGGTTAATTCATTATATTACTTATCATTCTGTTACTGATCATTCCATGTTAATTCATTATATTACTTATCATTCTGTTACTGATCATTCCATGTTAATTCATTATATTACTTATCATTCTGTTACTGATCATTCCATGTTAATTCATTATATTACTTATCATTCTGTTACTGATCATTCCATGTTAATTCATTATATTACTTATCATTCTGTTACTGATCATTCCATGTTAATTCATTATATTACTTATTCTGTTACTGATCATTCCAGGTTAATTCATTATATTACTTATCATTCTGTTACTGATCATTCCATGTTAATTCATTATATTACTTATCATTCTGTTACTGATCATTCCATGTTAATTCATTATATTACTTATCATTCTGTTACTGATCATTCCATGTTAATTCATTATATTACTTATCATTCTGTTACTGATCATTCCATGTTAATTCATTATTTACTTATCATTCTGTTACTGATCATTCCATGTTAATTCATTATATTACTTATCATTCTGTTACTGATCATTCCATGTTAATTCATTATATTACTTATTCTGTTACTGATCATTCCGTGTTAATTCATTATATTACTTATCATTCTGTTACTGATCATTCCATGTTAATTCATTATATTACTTATCATTCTGTTACTGATCATTCCGTGTTAATTCATTATATTTCTTATCATTCTGTTACTGATCATTCCATGTTAATTCATTATATTACTTATCATTCTGTTACCGATCATTCCATGTTAATTCATTGTATTACTTATCATTCTGTTACTGATCATTCCATGTTAATTCATTATAATACTTATCATTCTGTTACTGATCATTCCAGGTTAATTCATTATATTACTTATCATTCTGTTACTGATCATTCCATGTTAATTCATTATATTACTTATCATTCTGTTACTGATCATTCCATGTTAATTCATTATATTACTTATCATTCTGTTACTGATCATTCCAGGTTAATTCATTATATTACTTATCATTCTGTTACTGATCATTCCATGTTAATTCATTATATTACTTATCATTCTGTTACTGATCATTCCATGTTAATTCATTATATTACTTATCATTCTGTTACTGATCATTCCAGGTTAATTCATTATATTACTTATCATTCTGTTACTGATCATTCCATGTTAATTCATTATATTACTTATCATTCTGTTACTGATCATTCCATGTTAATTCATTATATTACTTATCATTCTGTTACTGATCATTCCAGGTTAATTCATTATATTACTTATTCTGTTACTGATCATTCCAGGTTAATTCATATATTACTTATCATTCTGTTACTGATCATTCCATGTTAATTCATTATATTACTTATCATTCTGTTACTGATCATTCCATGTTAATTCATTATATTACTTATCATTCTGTTACTGATCATTCCATGTTAATTCATTGTATTACTTATCATTCTGTTACTGATCATTCTATGTTAATTCATTATATTACTTATCATTCTGTTACCGAACATTCCGTGTTAATTCATTATATTACTTATCATTCTGTTACTGATCATTCCATGTTAATTCATTATATTACTTATCATTCTGTTACTGATCATTCCATGTTAATTCATTATATTACTTATCATTCTGTTACTGATCATTCCATGTTAATTCATTATATTACTTATCATTCTGTTACTGATCATTCCATGTTAATTCATTATATTACTTATCATTCTGTTACTGATAATTCCATGTTAATTCATTATATTACTTATCATTCTGTTACTGATCATTCCATGTTAATTCATTATATTACTTATCATTCTGTTACTGATCATTCTATGTTAATTCATTATATTACTTATCATTTTATTTTTGATCATTTTCTGTTAATTTATTATATTATTGCTCATTCTTTCTGAACATTCAGTTAATAACCTTTCTATGTTTATTCACTCTATTACTGATAGCACTTCAGACTGGGTTTTTTGCTTTCTCTTGAATCAACAGCAGTAGGTGATGTGTGAAAGGCTGAACCTGATGGACGCATGTCTTTTTCAGCCTATGTAACTATGATCATACTATTTATTATTCCAGGTTATTTCATTATATTGTTTATCATTCTGTCACTAATCATATTCTTTCATTCATTCCATGTTACTTAACTGTCGCTGAGCATTGTGTTACTGATGGGTTACTATTTTCATTGTACAAATCTATTGCTTTCCATTCTGCCAATGACCAATCACAGGCTCCTATCCAGGCACTAACAATTACTTAGAAAAAAATGGACAGGCGCCCAAACTTGTACCGCCACCAATCAACCAATGCCAACCAGAAAATTTTAGTGGTTCCCCCAAACCAGTGAAAATGACAAAGATAATGGTACGTATCTGGTGGCGCGATGGTAGTCGCTAAATGGTAGCTGATGGTTCCCTTAGTTAATTTTATCCATATGGAGCGTATGGAGAGAAATAAACAATATATAGTGCAGATGGTATTAACACATTAAGTATAGACTGTAGTATAGTGTTTCCCCAGCTGAGGAAGAAAGCACATCTGGCGAAACAAGTCCTGGTCTCCTGGCTGAGCCAGTATTTTGTTTATTTATGTTAAATAAATAATTTTAATTTTAAATTTTTCCCCTGGTGTTCTGGATTCCAAAGAGTTTGTTTGGGCTTTACCTAAAATAAGTCCTGAGGCACACACACCAAGAGCTTATTCTATAGCTCCAACAAATGTGAGTTGATTAGCTAAACTCTACTTATGCCATTTAATCTGTGAAAGATCTGCACAAGGAAGTTGTTTTGCTTTCTTTCCATGTCCACTCTACATGAGCCATACTTTATTTATTATAAGGTGTGGGTCACCTTTAGAAGCGGAGAAGTTAAGCACCCAAGAGCCTTGATCCACTTAGAGCCAGTGTTCGGGCTCTTTAATTTGTGAGTGGAAATACTATACTACAGTCTATACTTAATGTGTTAATACCATCTGCACTATATATTGTTTATTTCTCTCCATACGCTCCATATGGATAAAATGAACTAAGGGAACCATCAGCTACCATTTAGCGACTACCATCGCGCCACCAGATAAATACCATTATCACTAACAATTACTTGTCCGAACATTTCATCAATTAAATTCTTTTTTTTTAAAAAAACATCACATTTTTTATTGTAGCATAAATGAAGACATATAAGAGAAATTCCAGTAAAAAAGACAGAAAATGTGCATTCTGCCATATTTTATTATAAGTTCAGGCAAACACCAACAAAATATATTGCGATGAAAATGTCCAGCGGTAGCATCATTAAATCTATAAATCTGCTTCTGTGAGTCCTTTGTTTATACAGAATTACAATGAACAAGCACAAACTCAAGAGTTGGCAGCACTGAAATAATGGGATAAAAGGAGGGAAGGATTCTGATTGTAATAACTAAGGGCCATATTACATAGATGGTGCTAACTTAACCAGAGCTGTTGTTAACTTAAAACCTCCATAGGCTATAATGGCTCTGGTAAATTAACAACAGGTCTGGTTAAGTTAGCACCAACTATGTAATATGGCCCTAAGAATTTCCCATATCAAATTTCATGCATTTTCTTACAATTGTAATTTGGATCTTCCCTGCACCTGTACGATCCCACAACAAGTCACACGGCATATCTGTCCATCAGCTTCCTCTCCTACTGATCTACGAGGCATTGTGTTTGTCCTGATCTTCAATTATGCTACACACATTGTGCAGACAAAATGACAATGCTGTGAGGGAGCTCCTGCTATAGCGATGCTACAACTAACCTCAGGATCTGCCACATTCCAAACGTATCAAAGCAAACAAACAATACTCTAGAATTTCTGAAACGCAATATGCCTTTTATAGCTGCACAAAGATGTGACATTTCAACCCACAGACAGGTCTTACTCAAGGTTTAGAATGACCGACCTACAGGTCAAGATGTGCATGAACTTTTTGTAAAGGTTTAAAATGACTTGGGTCACGATGTTGAAGAGGTTTATGTCAAGGTTGAGCAAGATCTATCAAGATATTGAAGCAGCGTGCTGATCGGTGTTTATATGCCTTTGAACATCATCAGATTTTGGGGGTTTCGCTGTACTTTCCTATGTTATGGGAGATATTACATTTTTAACCTCCCTGGTGGTATTCCTGAGTGTGACTCGGAGTTAAATATCACTACCGCGAACGGTAACCCCGAGCCACACTCGTGCTGGATGCATACTCACCTTCTCCTGGCTCCCTCGCTGTCCCCCGCAGTGTGATTGCGGCGAGTTGCTTCCTGGTAAGGCTCCCGGCGAGTCACACGATGCAGGGGGCGGGAGCAGGAAGCAAACTTAGGAAATAATTATAATACACTGTATAATCCAATGTACAATGTTTATGAATGGCCACTAGCTGGCACTACAGGATAAGAAACAGACCATACATCGTCTCACCCTTGTTTTCAGACAGATTTCAGTGTTTTTTGTTGTATTTTATTGAATATCATTTATTTGCATTATTTTAGATAATTATTTTTGGGATAATAAATTATTATGTCGTGTTTCAAACTTTATCGGATTCAGTGTATTTACTATTTTTTTTTATTTATTTATTTATTTATAAAGGATTTTACCAGTAAGGACTCATGATTGCACGGATTTCAGTGCGTGATTCCTAATTATTACAGGCTAACTATGTACAAAAAGACGTTTCCTTTAAAAAAAAAATTGAGACGCTTTTAGACACGAAATTTTGAAAAAATTAGACCACCAGGGAAGTTAATTCACCTTTTTATTCCATGTGAAAGTGAATTTTAAACCTGTGTAATAGAAACTGGATGATATCCGGCCATTCAGTAGATTGAGAGACGCGTCAGTAACATAGATTCATAGCAAACCAGTGTTGGAATCACCATTTTTTTATAGAAGACTTTAAAGCCAACATACAGAAAAGTGACACTAAGCGACATTAATGAATCGCTCAGCGACTTTCAGACGGCTTTGATTCTCACGCTTGCTATAAAAACCATAGTTTTATTTTTGTGATTGTGATAAAAAGTCCCTTTATGATACAAGTTGAATTAACCCCTTCCCGATTGCTGATTTCCATAGTGCGTCCTGTGGGGAAATCCCCTTAACGACCGCGGGCGTACTATGGACGTCACTGTCTCCTAACATCCCTCCCTATACTCATCTCTCTGTCCGGTCTGGCAGGCAGGAAGACTACCCTGCCTATTCAGGGGGCCCAGAAGTTTCGATGACATCATCAACGTCCGTGATGATGTCATCGCCAGGTGCCCCCCGGTGCTTGTATAGGAAAACCACTCAACATAGAATAAAAATAGAAAGGTGCCAATGTGCCACTGGAAAAGGGAGAGTCTCCCCTTTTCAGCGGTGCCTCTATTTAACCCCTTAGGTGCCGGATTGCTACTCAAACCCGGAAGTGGCTTACATCTTGTATGTCAGCCAAGCCTCTGGGTCACCCCCACCCACTGACATCATTGCCATATGTCTGATGACGCCAGTGGACCAGCTAACCCCCTAGCTGCCAAGTAGAGATAGGGGGATCCAGCTAAAGGGTCATCTTTGATATCATTGGAAAGGCTTGATAATGGCTTTTCCAATGACACCAAACATGACTAGGTTTGGTGTAAAAAAAGGGAAAATAATAATGATAATACAAAAAGTGTTTTTTTTTTTTTTTAAAAAAAATGATTGTCTGGGGTATAATAAAATAGGGCTATAATTGATGTTTAAACGGTCAAAATGAGCTCAGCGCACAGAGGTGGACTGGCTCAGCAGTGAATCGGTTAAAAAGCAAAAACACGTAAAAATTGGGTATTTCTAATCTCAAAACAAAATTTCAAAACTATTAACATGGAGTCTTTTTGTGGATTAAATTTCTAAAAAGTGTGTTTTTTCCTTTTTTTCATCATATTTCATCATTTCTTTCTATAGTCAAGAATATGATATAATGGATATAATGTTATCTTTAGAAAGTCCATTTAATGGCTAGAAAAACGGTTTATAATATGTGTGGGTTGCATAAACGAGTAAGAGGAAAATTTGACCTAAACACAAACAGCGCAGAAACGTAAAATCAGCAGCAGGAACTTTCGTAAAGAAAATGATAAAACCACCCAGTCACTAAGGGGTCCATTAATTCCATACTTTTTTCACCTGTCTCTCCCTTTTCAGACCCACCATGTCTTCTATGTATAAGACAGTCTGGCACCTGATTGTGTTCCTCCTCATTCAGGTATTTTCCTCTCAGTACCAGCGATGCAGGCTGCCCATCACAGAGTCCAATGGAATGACGCAACCTGGAGATATCATGATAGGAGTGCTGCTACCAATACATTTTGCATATGTCTACCAAAAGGCCCTCTTCAATGAGAAGCCACCAAGGATCAAATGTACAGCGTAAGGGAATTTATAATGATGCTATAAATGACGTTTTACTTTGTGATGTGAAAGAATTTAGTTACTATAGGGGTTATTCAAAGAGAGCCGACCTGGCCCCGAAAATTGCACCGAACAGTGAATTTTCCCGTACGGTACAATTTCGGTTCCATTCAGCTATTCAAAACCTGGCAAATCACCAAATATTGGCGTATTGCCAGCGAAATATGTTGCTGTTCGACGGCAGTGAAATCCCCTGTAGAGAAGCAATGGTTAATCTATTCAGAGTCACCGAACAGCAGAGAAATGTCAGAGAAATGCCCTGACGTTCGGTGGTTTCATTCGGCTGGTTTATTCAAGCGAATCCCATACGTTTCATTGTTAAAAATATTCCTGTTTTTATTAAATATCTATTAAACTGTTTATTCTTTTAATTTGCAGCAAAAAGTCTCTTTATTATTTAGTTTTTTTAGGTATTTTTCTGGATTTTTTTTATATAGCGTTTTTTAAATTTTATGTTACAGACTGTTTTATTATTATTCATAGGACCTTATATTTTATTTTCAGGCATTTTCGTGCAGTAGTTTTTTTGCAAACAGTTTTAAAGTGGGTGTGTGGTTTTTTTCTCCCCTGTTCAACAGTTTGTTGGCTTTTTCTGGCGGCTGGACAGCGCTCTGTTTGGTGGATTGTTGGCTTTTTTTCAGATGCGTTCGGTGGTTTTGTGGCGGATCGTCGGTGCGTTCGGTGTTTTTTGGAACATTTCAAATTGATCACATTTTTCAGATCTTATCGGCCGGTTATTGCATATTTTTCGGATCCGTTCAGTGGCTTTTCCCTGCACTTCGGGGACTCTGCCGTGAATTCTGTAACCTAAACTCAATCCTCCTTCCCCTGCTCCTCAAAACTGAAAATAGAGACAGAGATTCCAACAACTAAATGCTGAATAAAATAACCCATAATATTTAAATCACGGCTCAGAGCACTAAATACATAAACAGCATCAGATGTCCCTCTGTCTGTCTCATCACTAGTTTCATGCAGTTCTCATTTTTTGGGTGATTCATTCAACCTAGAGGCTTAGAAAAAGAATAGGAGCCTTCACATA
This sequence comes from Leptobrachium leishanense, assembly GCA_009667805.1. Classification (NCBI taxonomy): domain Eukaryota; kingdom Metazoa; phylum Chordata; class Amphibia; order Anura; family Megophryidae; genus Leptobrachium; species Leptobrachium leishanense. The sequence goes on from RXON01003634.1 coordinate 12,157, forward strand.
GCAGCAGTTAGCTCTCTTGTTCGTCGCCCTTTGGCGAGCTCAATTTGTCGACCCTGCAGTAAATTCAGCAATTACCATAGAGTCCCCGAAGTGCGCCCTTCCTAAGAATGGCACCGATCAACCTGTTGACGGTCCGCTGAAAGCCGATGATAGATCACCGAACATAACCGACTATCCGCTAAACGCCGCTGCATTAACCGCCAAACACCGATCAGCCACCAAATGCTGCAAAAAAAGCCGATCAGCCACTGAACTGGGGTAAAAAATGTAAATAAAAATACTAAATATTTAAAAGACATTTAAAACAAAAGAAATGCAGGGAAATAATAAATAAAGTCATATAAATAATAATAAAAAGGTCCGTTACAGAATAAAGAAGAAACGGCAGTTAAAAAATCAGAATCAAAAATTTCCCTGAAAAATCCAGAAAAATGTGTAAATATTTTTTTAAAAAATAGATTAATAAAAAGACCTTTTGCTGCAAATGAAAAGAATAAACGGTTGAATAAAAAAATTATAAAAATTTTACATTGAAACCTATAGGGGTTATTCAAAGAGAGCAGAACTGAATTTCCCCATATGGTGCAATGTCGTGGCTATTCGGCTTTTCACAAAGCTGGCCATTATATTTATATTAATATAAAATATATATATATGTGTGTGAATTGCCAGTGCAATATTGTGGTCTTTGGCGGCGGTGAACTCTCCATAGAGAAGTAATGGTTTATCTATTTAGAGAACACCGAACAGCCCCGAAATGTCAGTGTAGCTATTTCTAGGTATCTTACTCTGCACTGCCACTTTAAATTTATACTAAGAAGTCTTATGGATTATTTATATACATTTTTACTGTATTTCTTTTCACATGACAGTATTTTATTATTATTATTCTTTATTTATAAAGCGCCAGCATTTTCCGCAGCGCTGTACAATAAGCACAGTATAAACAGGGTTACAATACATTGAACAACATTTGACAAACAGTACAGGAGGAGATGAGGGCCCTATTTCCGTAGAAACTCACAATCTGGGAGGGTTGGGGTTGGAAACAGGAGGAGAGGACTGTAAGGTGAGAGTGATTGATGGTTGCGTCAGTGAGTTGGGTGGTAGGCTTCCCTAAATAGGAATGTTTTAAGGGAGCGTTTGAAGGAAGAGAAGTTAGGGGAAAGTCTGACAGTACGAGGGAGAGCGTTCCAGAGAGTGGGGGCTGCGTGTGAGAAATCCTGCAGTCTATCATGGGAAGAGGTGATGCGGGGAGAAGCTAGGCGCATCGCTGTTTGACCTTAGGGAGCGGGCTGGGGTGTATTTGGTGATTAGTGAGAACAGGTAGTGGGGAGCAGAGTTAGTGAGGGTTTTGTAGGTAAGGGTAAGGATTTTGAACTTAATTCTGCAGTGGATGGGGAGCCAGTGAAGGGACTCGCAGAGGGGAGCGGCAGAGACAGAGCGGCGGGTGAGGTGAATTAGGCTGGCAGAGGCGTTCAGGATGGATTGTAGGGGGGAGATAAGAGATTATTGCAATAGTCGAGTCGGGAGATTACCAGGGCGTGTATGAGTTGTTTTGTGGTGACAGCGGTAAGAAATGGCCGAATTCTGGAAATATTACGCAGTTGGTATCGGCAGGAGGAGAAAGAGACTTGATGTGGGGGATGAAGGAAAGAGCAGAGTCAAGTGTAACTCCAAGACAGCGAACTTGGTTTGATGGGGAGATGGTGATACCCTCCACCGTGATAGAGAAGTTAGGAGGTGGGGAGGCATTGGAGGGAGGAATAAGTAGGAGTTCAGTCTTTGACATGTTGATCTTTAGGTGGTGGGAGGCCATCCAGGAGGAGATGCCAGATAAACAGTCACTGACTTTTGAAAGGACAGGGGAGAGAGATCAGGGGTAGAGAGGTAGATCTGAGTGTCATCAGCATAGAGGTGGTAATTTAAAGCCAAAGCTGTTGATGATTTTGCCCAGGGAGGAGGTGTAGATGGAAAGAGCAGAGGACCAAGGACAGTGCCTTGAGGTACACCAACAGATAGAGGCAATGAGGAGGAGGAGTTACCAGCAAAGGACACAGAGAAGGACCTGTTGGATAAACAGGAGTCAACCCAAGCAAGTACAGTGTCACCGAGACCCAGAGAGTTGAGGGTCTGTAGAAGGAGGGGGTGGTCAACAGTGTCAAAAGCAGCCGAGAGGTCAAGCAGGATGAGAATAGAATAGTGGCCGTGTTTTTTAGCAGTTAGGAGGTCGTTGGTGACTTTGGTGAGGGCAGTTTCGGTTGAGTGTAGGGGACGGAAGCCAGATTGCAGGGAGTCAAGTAGGGAATTGGAGGACAGGAAGAGGGAGAGGCGGTTGAAGACAGTATATTTCATAATTTAGTTCTTTTGCGCTCTTGAATTTGTTTCTTAAATATTGCACTTATAATCTTGAATGTGGAAGCTACTTTAACCCCTTAAGGACGACTGATGTACCTAAAATGTCCTGGGGAAAATTGCCCTTAAGGACCAAGGACATACTATATACGTCATGGTCCTTTAACCCCCCCACCCTCCCTATACTCAACTCTCTGGCTGGGGTCCCACATTGGACAGGTTTCCTAGAAGCCGGCCCGATGGTTTTATAGGCCCCAACCGTCGTGATGACGTCATTTTCAGGCACGGTCCTTTAGAACCCTCTCCCTCCCCAATGACTGCCTGTAGGAAAAAAAAGAGTTTACTCCGATTGGAAAAATCTGGGTACCGTAGATACTTGAGTATAACGCGACCCGAGTATAACATGAGGGTTAGAGATCCATTATGGAAATGAGACTCAAAACTCGAATATAACGCTAGGAGCAAAATTATAAAAGTATTCATTTTCCAAAAAATGACAAATGTCTTAAATTACTGTTTTTCCATTACATTGTTTATATGAAGCTGAGTATATGTATTATAAAGGGGTTAATGTTACTGGTTTTATTGCAAAGGTTAATGTAAGTTTTTGGACTAATGGTTTAATAGAGTGCTGAAGGGTATTGAAGGTGTTTTGTTAATGGATACAGTATGGCTGCAGTCACCAAAGGTTAATGGATAAAGTTAGGGCTGCAGAGTTAAATTGGGATTGCTTTGTGAAGAGTTAATAGAGGGCTGAAGGGTATTGGAGGTGTTTTGTACAGGGGTACTTGAGGGCTGCAGTCACTAAGGGTTAATGGTTAGTCAGGGCTGCAGGGTTTTGGAGGAGATTTGTGAAGTGATGATGGCTGCAGTTGAGTAAGGGTTAAGTACTTGGAGCTGGCTGTGGATAAATTGGTTAATACGTATGTGCTCTGTTTCTGCACGCTGCATGCTCCCCGCTGGCTCTTCACTCACACATGGAGCCTGAGTTGCTGCAGCTTAACAGTGGGAGGAGACAGTATCTCGGCAGGGTAAGCTTTCATCAGCTCAATGTCCAGTCCTCCTGCAGAGCATGCATGTGAGAGCCCAGGAAGAAAGCATATGTCTCGAGTATAATGCGACCCATATGGTTTTAAGGTTGTTTATTTTATTTAAAAAACTTGCGTTATACTCGAGTATCTGCTAATTGTTTTTGTGTGGACAAGAGTTTCCATTCACATCAGATCAATGTTATTCCCCCAAACCAAGCTATGATTCGTTTTGCTGTAATTACTCTTAGAGATCTGGCAGTGTTGAGGCGGCCATTTTTGAACTTGTTTTTAAGATGAGCACAGCAACACAGCCAGTTTCTCAACTGTGACTTGCAGATCAAGAATGGTCAACAGGTGTCAGTATCCAATCAGAATCAGTGATTTGCTTCCTTCTCTCCAATAAAAGCAGAGAAGCTTGAAGAATCGCTATAAGCAGTGAATTGATTATTATTAAAAACTGAGCTAAACAGATTTCTAAAAAATTGTTACCATGAGGTGAATCTACTTTCAATTTAATACAATCACGTGAAAGTGGAATTTCCACTCAAAAGTTTGAATTTCTGAAGTAATTGAAATAAAAGGTTTGGGGTCAGTCTATGTACGAGCCATATGATGTATCACTGCGTCTTCTACAAGGTTCCACTTCGAGAGTTTCCAGCTGTTCCAAGCTGTGCGATTTGCTGTGGACGAGATAAATAAAAATGCTGAAATCCTTCCTAATATCACCCTGGGTTTTCGAGCATATGATTCTTGTGCACTTCTTCAGTATGACCTGGAGGGAGCTTTACAAATTTTAACAGGGCTTGACAGACACATCCCCAATTACAGATGTTCTTCAGGTGTTTCTCTCAGCTCCATAATAGGATCCTCATTCTCCACGCATTCAGTTATTTTGGCTTATGTTCTAGGAATCTACAAATTTCCCCAGGTAAGGTTTATTCCGGCTTATTTACAATGTGCATTATTTTTATAATTCTATATTTAAAGAGTATGAGGCAGCACATACACAGCAGGTCCCATATATCCATAAATATACCCTACTTTGCATAACACAAAGCTACATTCATCCTCTTAAAGTTTTCAAGTTTAATACCCATAAGCACAAAAAAACATCCATTAAGGGAAAACATCAGCAAAAGGGGGGAAAGAGAAAAAAAATAAGAAAGAGAGAGTAGAAAATGGATAGGGAAGGGAAGCCGCACAATTTCCAAATTTAATTAAAATGTTTATGTTGTTAAATATATAACGTCTACCTTCTCTGATTTAACCCCAAACCCAATAGTCATGGGTGCAGGAGGAATGGGGTCAATAACTTTGATTTTAATTTAATACAATGCGAATTATAATAATGGATGCACAAAAACCAACGAAAATTGCCACTGAAGATAGATGTTTCATGGCATTCTTTGACGTGTCTTTTTTGTTGATTTGAGTTTTAGACGATTTGTCCAAAATTCAGACAACTCTTAATTTGTTTGAAAATGTGTGCACATGTCTTATTCATAGCACAAGGGTTGTAATGGGCAAATCCTCCCGTTTTCCAATTCTAAGTGCTAGGGTTAGGGTAAAATAAAGAAATGACAGAATAAAATAAATGTTTGATGAATGCATCCAATTGTATAATGGAACATCAACCTGTGAAATGCGTAGGGGAAGCTCCTGCTTTATGTTGTGTCTCTAAACGCAAAAAAGAAACTGACTCTTAGGTAAAGAATGTTTATGGGAATATAAAATATTTACTGGTAGCATTAATATTATCATTTTGTTAGACATTAATTGCATTTGACTTGACACATGGAGGTGGCAGACAGATCAACCCAAAAGGTTTAATCACTGTTACATGAAATCATATTTTATTTTAATGACCACAAAAAGGGAATTCAACTAAGTTGAGGACCTAAGAAAAATGAGCTTCTATTGGAATAAAGTACGAAACCCTACATTATATGTAAGAAAAGGCCCCACAAGGAGGCAATTGGTCGGAACCATATAACATAATTAAAATATAATCTATATTATTGAATTGTAAAATTGCACTCAAACACAAAAGACATATACTCCTAAAATCCTTTCGAAAGTGTGAAAACAAAGAGGGAAGAAAAAGACATAAAAAATTTCTCTACTTATTAAAGTGTAAATTACACAAGGGTTGTTGTGGTTGTAATATTTATGGATTAATCATTAAATGACTGCCAGTATGTATATATAACAATATAATCAGTATACAATGTAAATAGAGGATGAGAAGCGATATTATTGAAGCATAAGAAAAAAGAGGCTCCTGCACTCTTTGCACATAATCGTTAGAAAATTAGAATATTGCATATGTGTCTACACAACGGTTAACTCATCAAGTAAGTCTCTATTTGGCTTAAGCCACCATTACCTCTAATTTTATGTTGCCATAGGAAGTCGGGATGTGCGTTTCGATTCAGACTGATTCGTTTTTTTCGCGAATCGGTCCGATTTGGTGCTTGGGATTCGGACGATTTACCGAATCGGATCCGAAATAATTTCCGATACGAAACTAAATAATTTCGTTATTTCATATGAACGTGAAGTTTGTAAAATCACAAGTCATTTTCGTTCCATTCGTGATTTTGGTTCCATTTCGGTAGTTTCGGACATCGTATTTTTCGGTTCCATTGCTGATTCCATAATTTTGTATCCTTTCGATCAATTCGATAGTTAGTCGATATCTGTTTGATAGTTCATTTCTAATTCGATAGTTAGTCGATATCCAATTGATAGTTCATTTCAAATTCGATAGTTGCAGCATATGAATCCTCACACTGCTGGGCAGCACTCTACAGTATAATTAATGCAACATATGAATCCACACACTGCTGGGAAGCGCCTCTCTGAGGTATAATTAATGCAGCATATGAATCCACACACTGCTAGGAAGATGCGCCTCTCTGCGGTATAATTAATGCAGCATATGAATCCCGACACTGCTGGGAAGATGTGCATCTCTGTGATATAATTAATAGAGCATATGAATGCACACACTGCTGGGAAGCGCCTCTCTGTGGTATAATTAATGCAGCATAAATGAATCCACACACTGCTGGGAAAAAGCGCCTCTCTGCGGTATAATTAATGCAGCATACACTGCTGGGAAGAAGCGCCTCTCTGCGGTATATTTAATGCAGCATATGAATCCACACACTTCCCAGCAGTGTGTGTATTCAAATGCTGCATTAATTATACCGCAGAGAGGCACTTCTTCCCAGCAGTGTGTGGATTCATATGCTGCATTAATTATACCACAGAGAGGCGCTTCCCAGCAGTGTGTGGATTCATATGCTGCATTAATTATACCACAGAGAGGCGCTTTTTCCCAGCAGTGTGCAGATTCATATGCTGCATTAATTATACTGTAGAGAGGCGCTTCCCAGCAGTGTGCGGATTCATATGCTGCATTAATTATACTACAGAGAAGTGCTTCCCAGCAGTGTGTGGATTCATATACTGCATTAATTATACCGCAGAGAGGCGCTTCTTCCCAGCAGTGTGTGGATTCATATGCTGCATTAATTATACCACATAGAGGTGCTTCTTCCCAGCAGTGTGTGGATTCATATGCTGCATTAATTATACTGCAAGGAGGCGCTTCCCAGCAGTGTGTGCATTCACATGCTGCATTAATTATATCGCAGAGAAGTGCTTCCCAGCAGTGTGTGGATTCATATGCTGCATTAATTATACCGCAGAGAGTCGCTTCTTCCCAGCAGTGTGTGGATTCATATGCTGCATTAATTATACTGCAGAGAGGTGCTTCCTAGCAGTGTGTGGATTCACATGCTGCATTAATTATACCGCAGAGAGGCGCTTCCCAGCAGTGTGTGGATTCATATGCTGCATTAATTATACCACAGAGAGGCGCTTCCCAGCAGTGTGTGGATTCCTTATGCTGCATTAATTATACCACAGAGAGGCGCTTTTTCCCAGCAGTGTGTGGATTCATATGCTGCATTAATTATACTGTAGACAGGCGCTTCCCAGCAGTGTGCGGATTCATATGCTGCATTAATTATACTACAGAGAAGTGCTTCCCAGCAGTGTGTGGATTCATTTGCTGCATTAATTGTCCTGCAGAGAGGCGCTTCTCAGCAGTGTGTGCATTCATATGCTGCATTAATTATACCGCAGAGAGGCGCTTCTTCCCAGCAGTGTGTGGATTCATATGCTGCATTAATTATACCACATAGAGGCGCTTCTTCCCAGCAGTGTGTGGATTCATATGCTGCATTAATTATACTACAGAGAAGTGCTTCCCAGCAGTGTGTGGATTCATTTGCTGCATTAATTGTACTGCAGAGAGGCGCTTCTCAGCAGTGTGTGCATTCATATGCTGCATTAGTTATACCGCAGAGAGGCGCTTCTTCCCAGCAGTGTGTGGATTCATATGCTGCATTAATTATACCACATAGAGGCGCTTCTTCCCAGCAGTGTGTGCATTCATATGCTGCATTAATTATACCGCAGAGAGGCGCTTCTTCCCAGCAGTGTGTGGATTCATATGCTGCATTAATTATACCACATAGAGGCGCTTCTTCCCAGCAGTGTGTGGATTCATATGCTGCATTAATTATACTACAGAGAAGTGCTTCCCAGCAGTGTGTGGATTCATTTGCTGCATTAATTGTACTGCAGAGAGGCGCTTCTCAGCAGTGTGTGCATTCATATGCTGCATTAATTATACCGCAGAGAGGCGCTTCTTCCCAGCAGTGTGTGGATTCATATGCTGCATTAATTATACCACATAGAGGCGCTTCTTCCCAGCAGTGTGTGGATTCATATGCTGCATTAATTATACTGCAAGGAGCGCTTCCCAGCATTGTGTGGATTCATATGCTGCATTAATTATACGCAGAGAGTCGCTTCTTCCCAGCAGTGTGTAGATTCATATGCTGCATTAATTATACGCAGAGAGGCGCTTCCAGCAGTGTGTGGATTCATATGCTGCATTAATTATACCGCAGAGAGGTGCTTCCTAGCAGTGTGTGGATTCATATGCTGCATTAATTATACTGCAGAGAGGCGCTTCCGCAGCAGTGTGGCATTCATATGCTGCATTAATTATACCGCAGAGAGTGTGCCTAGCAGTGTGTGATTCATATGCTGCATTAATTATACCACAGAGAGGCGCTTCCAGCACAGTGTGGATTCATATGCTGCATTAATTATAGCGCAGAGAGCGCTCCCAGCAGTGTGTGGATTCATATGCTGCATTAATTATACCGCAGAGAGGCGCTTCCCAGCAGTGTGTAGATTCATATGCTGCATTAATTATACTGCAGAGAGGCGCTTCCCAGCAGTGTGTGGATTCATATGCTGCATTAATTATACCGCAGAGAGGTGCTTCCTAGAGGTGTGGGGATTCATATGCTGCATTAATTATACTGCAGAGAGCGCTTCCCAGCAGTGTGTGGATTCATATGCTGCATTAATTATACCGCAGAGAGGCGCTTCCCAGCAGTGTGTAGATTCATATGCTGCATTAATTATACTGCAGAGAGGCGCTTCCCAGCAGTGTGTGGATTCATATGCTGCATTAATTATACCGCAGAGAGGTGCTTCCTAGAGGTGTGGGGATTCATATGCTGCATTAATTATACTGCAGAGAGGCGCTTCCCAGCAGTGTGTGGATTCATATGCTGCACTAATTATACTGCAGAGAGGCGCTTCCCAGCAGTGTGTGGATTCATATGCAGCATTAATTATACCGCAGAGAGGCGCTACTTCCCAGCATTGTGTGGATTCATATGCTGCATTAATTATACTGCAGAGAGGCGCTTCTTCCCAGCATTGTGTGGATTCATATGCTGCATTAATTATACTGCAGAGAGGCGCTTCCAGCAGTGTGTTGGATTCATATGCCTGCATTAATTATACTGCAGAGAGGCGCTTCCCAGCAGTGTGTGGATTCATATGCTGCATTAATTATACCGCAGAGAGGTGCTTCCCAGCAGTGTGTGGATTCATATGCTGCATTAATTATTACTGCAGAGAGGCGCTTCCAGCAGTGTGTGGATTCATATGCTGCATTAATTATACCACATAGAGGCGCTTCTTCCCAGCAGTGTGTGGATTCATATGCTGCATTAATTATACTACAGAGAAGTGCTTCCCAGCAGTGTGTGGACTTCATTTGCTGCATTAATTGTACTGCAGAGAGGCGCTTCTCTCAGCAGTGTGTGCATTCATATGCTGCATTAGTTATACCGCAGAGAGGCGCTTCTTCCCAGCAGTGTGTGTGGATTCATATGCTGCATTAATTAAATACCACATAGAGGCGCTTCTTCCAGCAGTGTGTGCACATCATATGCTGCATTAATTATACCGCAGAGAGGCGCTTCTTCCCAGCAGTGTGTGGATTCATATGCTGCATTAATTATACCACATAGAGGCGCTTCTTCCCAGCAGTGTGTGGATTCATATGCTGCATTAATTATACTACAGAGAAGTGCTTCCCAGCAGTGTGTGGATTCATTTGCTGCATTAATTGTACTGCAGAGAGGCGCTTCTCAGCAGTGTGTGCATTCATATGCTGCATTAATTATACCGCAGAGAGGCGCTTCTTCCCAGCAGTGTGTGGATTCATATGCTGCATTAATTATACCACATAGAGGCGCTTCTTCCCAGCAGTGTGTGGATTCATATGCTGCATTAATTATACTGCAAGGAGGCGCTTCCCAGCATTGTGTGGATTCATATGCTGCATTAATTATACCGCAGAGAGTCGCTTCTTCCCAGCAGTGTGTAGATTCATATGCTGCATTAATTATACTGCAGAGAGGCGCTTCCCAGCAGTGTGTGGATTCATATGCTGCATTAATTATACCGCAGAGAGGTGCTTCCTAGCAGTGTGTGGATTCATATGCTGCATTAATTATACTGCAGAGAGGCGCTTCCCAGCAGTGTGTGGATTCATATGCTGCATTAATTATACCGCAGAGAGGTGCTTCCTAGCAGTGTGTGGATTCATATGCTGCATTAATTATACCGCAGAGAGGCGCTTCCCAGCAGTGTGTGGATTCATATGCTGCATTAATTATACTGCAGAGAGGCGCTTCCCAGCAGTGTGTGGATTCATATGCTGCATTAATTATACCGCAGAGAGGCGCTTCCCAGCAGTGTGTAGATTCATATGCTGCATTAATTATACTGCAGAGAGGCGCTTCCCAGCAGTGTGTGGATTCATATGCTGCATTAATTATACCGCAGAGAGGTGCTTCCTAGAGGTGTGGGGATTCATATGCTGCATTAATTATACTGCAGAGAGGCGCTTCCCAGCAGTGTGTGGATTCATATGCTGCATTAATTATACCGCAGAGAGGCGCTTCCCAGCAGTGTGTAGATTCATATGCTGCATTAATTATACTGCAGAGAGGCGCTTCCAGCAGTGTGTGGATTCATATGCTGCATTAATTATACCGCAGAGAGGTGCTTCCTAGAGGTGTGGGGATTCATATGCTGCATTAATTATACTGCAGAGAGGCGCTTCCCAGCAGTGTGTGGATTCATATGCTGCACTAATTATACTGCAGAGAGGCGCTTCCCAGCAGTGTGTGGATTCATATGCAGCATTAATTATACCGCAGAGAGGCGCTACTTCCCAGCATTGTGTGGATTCATATGCTGCATTAATTATACTGCAGAGAGGCGCTTCTTCCCAGCATTGTGTGGATTCATATGCTGCATTAATTATACTGCAGAGAGGCGCTTCCCAGCAGTGTGTGGATTCATATGCTGCATTAATTATACTGCAGAGAGGCGCTTCCCAGCAGTGTGTGGATTCATATGCTGCATTAATTATACCGCAGAGAGGTGCTTCCCAGCAGTGTGTGGATTCATATGCTGCATTAATTATACTGCAGAGAGGCGCTTCCCAGCAGTGTGTGGATTCATATGCTGCATTAATTATACTGCAGAGAGTCGCTTCCCAGCAGTGTGTGGATTCATATGCTGCATTAATTATACTGCAGAGAGGCGCTTCCCAGCAGTGTGTGGATTCATATGCTGCATTAATTATACTGCAGAGAGACGCTTCCCAGCAGTGTGTGGATTCATATGCTGCATTAATTATACCGCAGAGAGCCACTTGTTCCCAGCAGTGTGTGGATTCATATGCTGCATTATTTTTTTTTTTTTCATTTCAAATAATTTCAAATAAAATATTTCCTCCTTTATCGGATGGTTTGAACTCAAAAGATTTAAAGAATGAAAAAATTATTTCCTCAGTCACCAGTTTAACAAATAAGTCAATGCTAGAGAACTTGGAGAAGGATGGAGTGAGGTTAAATTTATTTTTAAATAACTTATTTAAATATACTCCATCCTTCTCCGAGTTCTCTAGCATTGACTTATTTGTTAAACTGGTCATTGAGGAGATTTTAAAGTTGACGATTACACCTTGAATGAAAGCACAGAATTTATATAGAATTGAATGGTACAGTAACCAAATTTTTTGACAACTAAGTTGATATATTTGATCACCTGTGACTGTCAAAAACAGTATGTGGGAAAAACATTCCAACAATTCAGAAGACGAATTTTACAACATATGCGATTAGAAATACAATGGAAACTCCTATATCCCGACATGGGTCCCTATTACACGCTTCGCGCAAATGCGCTCGCGCAGCACAATTTTTTTTGCGCACGGAAAAAAACATTAGCGTGCGCAAAATAATGCGGTATTACGATCTGAGCGCAGTTTTTCAGCCTTCAACTTTTTTCCTGGCGCAAATCCGACGTGCAAAGCCGGGCTCAAATGACCGTTGCATGTAGGAATCTGTGGGCAGACTGTTTTTTCACGGGATTCAGCCAATCAGAATTAAGAACCACCATTTACTAGGTCTCGGTTGTTGCGCCTGTCAAAGTCAATCTGCGTATTTGTGCTGCAACAAAAATAAAAAATTAAACAATTTTCTAATTTTCCTGTTTGGGTATGTGTAGAATGTGTAACTGTACTGTGCTGTATTTTTTTTGTTTGTTGTGCAGGTTCATTTAGTTTTGGCCAGAACGTTCAGATTGTAAGTTAACACCAGGTTTTCAAAGACATTAAAATGATGCACGCAAACGTCGTGCGTTATATTTTGCGCTAAGATTGTAATACCATGCGCGCATACACGTACTAACGCATTGGCGCTCACAATGTTAAGTATAGGATGCGCACATTAACTTGCGCTCGCGCTGGGCTCGCGCAGGGTCACTCGCGTTGGACATTAACGCGCATCGTTTGTGCGAACGTCGTAATAGGACGTTATGCGCTAATGTTTTTTTCCTCGCGCAAATGCGCTGCGTGAAGAGTGTAATAGCGGCCATGTATGGGCTAAACATAAAGGAGATCCGAAATGTTTAACTTTTCAAGCAATCAAAGCAATTTCAATGGGTCCTAGAAGAGAGGACTATGACAGAGTCCTTAAACAAAAAAGAATCAAGATGGATTTTTACATCTAATAGCCTAAAAGAAGAGTTCAATTATACTTCATTCTTATAAAAATGTTACAAGATGCACACAGTGAAGATATACACAGCTGGCGTTAATTACTGTGGCTAAAGGTCCAATTATTGGATCTTCAAACTATTTATAGGGTCGTTTTGATGTATGTTCTATCCACTTAAATTAATTAATTGTCTATTGGAGGGTTTGGTGAAATTATAATAACAATTGGATCTATTATGTAAATATGGATTGTATAGGGTTACTGCACACATGGAGAACTATAGATAATTTATAAACTTATTCCATCATTTTTGTGGTAATTCTGATTGGATCGGAACAACAACTTTTTTTCTTGGTTACCTGAATTATAGATCTGAGTGTTTAAAAGCTTGAAATAAAATTGAAGACTCCTCTTATACAAATATAAAGAACTCTAAATAGCATCTTGATTAGAGC
>RXON01003635.1:0-27159 GCA_009667805.1 Leptobrachium leishanense
TGAATCCACACACTGCTGGGAAGCGCTCTCTGCAGTATAATTTAATGCATCATATGAATCCACACACTGCTGGGAAGCACCTCTCTGCAGTATAATTAATGCAGCATATGAATCCAAACACTGCTGGGAAGCGCCTCTCTGCGGTATAATTAATGCAACATATGAATCCACACACTGCAGGGAAGCGCCTCTCTGCAGTATAATTAATGCAGCATGTGATGGATGGGGGTGTCGTCCGCCTGTGGTGTTTCCCTATCTGCTCCCCTGGTGCACTCCACCGCCCGACCCGACTACCGAGTGGCACGGCACTCGGCGTCTCGAGCGGTCCGGAATGACCCTGGGAATGGGTTGGCGGGATACAGGGAGGGACCCCTGCAAGATACCAGCCCGACTACCGAGCGTCACGGCACTCGGGTCTCTCGAGCGGCTGATCCACTGACCTTTGGGAATGGGACCGTCTGCTGGGTTAGCCGTCTGGAGGGAAATGGTTTCGGACGTGAAGCGTTTCGATGGTCGATGCGCGGAAGAAGCGCCGCTGCTCCGATCAGGGATGCGGTAGTTACTGGATGCGGCGTTCGTTGGGTGCGGACGAAGCGCCGCTGTCGATCGGGGGTTCGGAGTGTCACGGAATGGCCCAGCACCCTCAGCCAGGGGCGGTGCACACGGACATTAGTTTTGGCCAGGGACAGTTAGGTGCGGTGGCACGCACGGAGTTTGAACGTACTTTTTATTAGATGTGGTTATGTGTGGTGTGATACAGTGTTCCCCGTTGGTTTATTGCGTAATGTATTTTCCCTTTGTCTGCCTTGCCCGCCGCCATTTTCCGATCACCTTGTGGCGCAGTTCAGAATTCTCGATTCGGAAAATGGCCGATTCGAACCATCCGGTTCGAATCGTAAAATGGCCGATTCGGACCATCCGGTCCGAATTGGCGACTCCCCGAAGTATAATGGCCAATGGGTCCCGGAGGGCGGGCAAGGAGTCCCATTGTATTGTAATTTTGTGTAAAGTTAATAAATGCTTGAGCTGTGCATAATAAAGGCAGATTTTAGCAGTGCATCCAGCCTCGTCTGATGTGTCTTTCTCTCCGCCGTATTTTCGCATTCTGAGTATCCCCCGCGGTCTCAGGATACGGTGACCACCCAGATACGAACCGAATCGAGCGCTCTGTTGCTGCATCGAGTATCAGGGCAGAGGCGCAGCGGAGAGATTCGGTTCCAGACTACCTGCCGGAGATCCGAACCGAAGGACGCGGCCGTGAACCGCGCTTCGGTCTTGCGGTAAGATCCGAATCTCCGCTGATTCGCCAGATCCGAAACCTCTCCAACCCCGATCCGAAACTCCATCCAAACCCGATCCGACCCTCCATCCATCCCCGATCCGAAAAGTCCGCCACCCAAGATACGAAGAGTCACCCGCCCCAGGATCGGAAACGTTTCCCGCATAAGATCCGAAACGTTTCCCCATAAGATCCGAACATTCCTCCGCGGCTGCCAGAGCCGATCTCCACAGACGTCCCACACCCGCAAGGTCAGTGAACCAGTTGCTCGGGACGCTGAGTGCTGTATGGCTCAGTGGTCGGACTGGTTCTAGGCAGGGGTCCCCTCCACCGCCCGCTAACCCTTCCCCAGGGTCACGCCAGGCCGCACGAGACGCCGAGTGCGCGCCACTCGGTAGTCGGGCCAGCGGTAAGCGACGGGGTCACGCAGATAGAGCACACCCGCAGGCGGAACAACATCTCCATTCCGTCATACTGGTGGCAGCGGTGGATAGCTCTCTGCAGGCCCTAGGGGGACCCTCATCATGATCGGGTACAGTGCCTACAAGCGGGACGTCCTGCGTGGCATGCTGGAGAACCGGGGCGGTGCCCCGGGCTCCAAGAGCCGGGAGACCATGATGGAGGAATTGAAGAGGATGGATCAGGAGGCGGCGTTCGCAGCGTTGCCTGCTGACATAGCGCCGGCTACCGTCCCCGCAGAGCCCGAAGACAGTGTCTTTTGCCGGAAGATGCGGGAGCGGATCTCCATGATGGGTCCGGCCCCATCGGAAGCGGAGCTGAGGAATCTGGGTCGGGAACTCGGCCAGGAAGAGGAGCGGGAGAGGGAGCGAGTGCACGAACTACGGCTGGCTGAAGTGCGAAGCCGGCGGAGTAGCCGCTCTCCGTCAGATCGATACCCCGGGCGGAAAGTGCCGTTCCAGGCGTTCAAGGAGTTCCGGGAAGCCGAGGAGGAAATAGAAAGTTACCTCCAAGACTTTGAGCGCCTGTGTCGAGTGCATGAAGTGCACCGTGCCGACTGGGTAAGGATCTTGGCGAGTAAGCTGACCGGTCGGGCCGCCGAGGCCTATCGCACGGTGCCGGACGAAGAGGCCACCAGTTACTCGCACGTCAAGCAGGCGCTGCTGAGCAGATTTGCCGTGACCCCCGAAGCCAGCCGGATGAAGTTCCGGAATTCCCGCCGGCCCAGCGGCGCCACTCACGTGGAGTGGGCCCATCGGTTGCAGAGGGACTTGCGCACCTGGCTCTCGGGAAGCCAAGCGGAGACGGTGACAGAGATCACCCAACTGCTGCTGCTCGAGCAGTTTTTTGAGCACACACCCTCCGCTATCCGGGAGTGGGTGCGCGACAAGAAACCCCATACGGTGCAACAAGCGGCCACCTGGGCCGACGAGTATACGGACACCCGGAAGCTGTCGGGGGAGAGCGGACCTTGGCCGGCCGCCCAGCTTTACCGCCCCACCACCTCCACCACCCCCACCACCAGCGGTCCGGGCGCCGATAGCACGGCCCCCAGCCGGCCACCAACATGGCTAACGTCCGATGCTACGGGTGCAACCAGGAGGGGCACTACAAGCAATATTGCCCCAACCGACCGGAGTTGACCCGGCCGGCCGGCAGGGCATCGCCGGCGGCCCATTGCTGCGACGCCGGAGCTCCGTGGCCGGAGGCCCCGGAGGAATGGGAGCAGTTGCATGAGGCCGACCCCGTGCAAGCCGCCGCGGACGACAACCGCCGTCACCACCGCCAGGCGGTGTGGATAAACGGGCGGCCCGCTGAGGGGCTGCGGGACTCCGGGGCTACCATCACCCTGGTCCGGCCTCACTTGGTTCCGCCGAGCGACCGCCTGCAAAGCACTGTAGCAGTACGGGTGGCGGGAGGAAAAGTGCTCCGGCTCGAGACGGCCCGGGTGCACCTGGACTGGGGAACGGGGAGAAGGAGGTGAGGGTGGGGTTGTTGAGGCAACTGCCGGCCGAGGTGCTCCTGGGTAACGATCTGGGCAGCTCATTTCCGCTTACTCCACAGATGCAGCTACCCCGGTAACCACTAGGCAACAGAGCCGACGTCACGACCGGGGCACTCCGAATGGGACCCAGGTGAGATCTCCACCAAAACCATCCGACCTCCCAAAACCCCCCAAACCTCCCCGACCTCCCGACCCCCAACCCTTACCGACCTCCCAGACCGTCCCGACATCCCAAACCCCCAGGACCTCCCCGACCTCCCAGACCGCCATCACCTCTCATACCTCGACGGGACCCGATCCTTCCCCCCCCACCTGTCCTCCCTTCCCCGTGGAGTACCCCGGAGACGCTTCGCCACCAGACCCAGACCGACCCCACATTACAGGGCTACCGGGACCGAGCTGGTCAGGGTCTGGACGGCCAGGGGAAAGACAAGGTAGAGTGGGAGTATGACGGAATGGATGTTGTTCCGCCTGCGGGTGTGCTCAATCTGCGTGACCCCTTCGCTTACCGCTGGCCCGACTACCGAGTGACGCGCACTCGGCGTCTCGTGCGGCCTGGCGTGACCCTGGGAAGGTTAGCGGGCGGTGGAGGACCCCTGCCAGAACCAGCCCGACCACTGAGCCATACGGCACTCAGCGTCCCGAGCAGCTGGTTCACTGCTTGCGGGTGTGGGACGTCGTGGAGATCGGATCTGCCAGCGCGGAGGAACCTTCGGTTCGATGTGGGAAACGTTTCGGATCTTGCGGGAAACGTTTCCGATCGCGGTGCGGGTAACTTTTCGGATCTCGGTGAACGACTTTTTCGGATCGGACCAGGGCGGAGGAATCTTCGGATCTGCCGGGATGGGCGAGGGATTCGGATCGCACCGCAATCCCTCGCAATACCGAAGCGCGGTCGCGGCCGCGCCCTTCGGTTCGGAATCTCTGAATCTCCCCGATCGAATCTTCTTATGCAGCGCCGCTGCCCTGATGCTCGCTGCAAGGTCAGCGCGCTCGATTCGGATCGGATGGGCACCGTATTCTGAGGCCGCGGGGGACACTCAGATCCGAAAATACGGTGGAAATAAAGCCACACCAGACCAAGCTGAATGCACTGCAGAATCTGCCTTTATTGTTTACATTACAGACTTTTATTACTTCTCATTATAATTAGGAATACAATGGGACTCCTTGCCCGCCCTCCCGGGACCCATTGGCCCCATCCTTCAGGGGTCGCCAATTCGGACCGATGGTCCGAATCGGCCATTTTGCGATCCGAACGGATGGTTCGGATCGGCCATTTTCCGAATCGAAATTCCAACTGCGCCACAAGAATCGGAAAAATGGCGGCGAGCAAGGCAAACAAAGGGAAAAATACATTACACCATAACCAACGGGGAACACTTTATTACACCACCAATAATCACAACTAAATAAAAGTACTGGTAAAACGGGGTGCGTGCCACCACACCCAAGTGTCCATGTCACCACTGTCACTGCACCGCCCCTGGCTGGGGGTGCTGGGCCATCCCGTGACAGGGAGGATGGGTTGCTGTACCGTTACACCGTGAGGGAGGGGGCCAAGAAGAAGCAGGTCCCGCAGAAGCAGTTGGTGGTGCCTCAGGGCCCCAGGCAGGAGCTTCTGCGCTTGGCCCATGACATCCCCCTTTCAGGTCACTTAGGCCAGACGAAAACCCGGCACAGGTTGGCGCGCGCGTTTTCTGGCCCCGCCTTAGCGAAGACACCCGCGACTATTGCCGCACCTGCCCAGTTTGCCAGAAAGCTGGGAAGGCCGGAATCACCCGAAGGCACCCTTGCGGCCCATGCCATTTACAGGAGCCCTTTAGCCGGGTGGCGGTTGACATCGTAGGGCCGTTGCCACGGCCAGTGCCACCGGTAAGAGGTACATTCTTACCGTAGTGGATTATGCCACCCGGTACCCCGAGGCTGTGGCCTTGGCCAACATCCAGGCGGACACTGTAGCGGACGCGCTCCTCAGGGTGTTCACGAGGGTAGGGTTTCCCCGAGAAATCCTATCCGATCAGGGTACCCAGTTTACCGCTGAGCTCACCCAACAGCTCTGGCGTCTCTGTGGTGTTAGGGCGCTGCACAGCGCCCCGTATCACCCCCAGACAAACGGGCTGTGCGAGCGGTTCAATGGGACCCTGAAGCAGCTCATCCGGGCCTTTGTGCACGAGAACAGGGATTGGAGAAGTAGTATCTTCCCCACCTGCTGTTCGCCTACCGGGAGGTCCCTCAGGAATCCACCGGTTACTCCCCTTTGAGCTGCTGTATGGGCGCCAGGTGCGAGGGCCCCTGGATCTGGTTAGGGCTCAGTGGGAGGGGGCACCGGAGGAGGATGGGGTTCCTGTGGTGGAGTACGTCCTGAAGCTCCGGGAGCACTTGGCGGAACTCCAGGGGTTCGTGCAGGAGAACATGGAGACGGCCCAGGCTCAGCAGAAGGCGTGGTACGATCGCGCTGCGTGCAGTCGCTCGTTCTGCGTGGGGCAGAAGGTTCTGGTGTTAAAACCACAGCGGCAGAACAAGCTGCAGGCGGCATGGCAAGGTCCCTACAAGGTGGTAACCCAGCTGGGGGATACCACCTATGTGGTTGTTAGCTGCGCAGACACCAGAATCCAGCGGACGTTCCACGTCAATATGCTGAAGGCCTTCCATGAGCGGCCGGAGACGGTGGACGCCATATGCGCGCCGGCTGCCGAGGAGATGGAACCGTTTCCGCTGGAAGAACTTCCGGGGTAGCCAAGCAGCCTTCCGGGGTGGATCAGGTGCAGTTGGGGAGGAGTTAGGACCCGAGAAACAGGCGCAGGCGCGGCAGCTGCTTCTCGCCTACCCGGGGTTTTCTCGGCTCTCCCGGGATATACGGACCAGGCTGTCCATCAGGTGGACACGCCCGGCAGAGACCACTCCGGCAGCCCGCATACCGGCTCCCGGAAGCAGTCCGCGCGTCCATGCGGGCCGAGATCTGGGAGATGTTGGAGCTGGGGGTCATTGAGCCGTCGGCCAGCCCATGGGCGTCGCCCGTGGTCCTGGTGCCCAAGAAGGACGGTACCACCAGGTTCTGCGTCGACTATCGGCGGATAAACGATTGTACTATTACGGACGCTTTACCGATGCCCCGAGTCGACGAGTTGCTAGACCAGATCTCCGGGGATCATTTTTTGACCACGGTGGATCTGTGCAAGGGGTATTGGCAGCAGATTCCCCTTGCCGAGGAGGCGACCCCGAAGTCGGCCTTCATCACCCCGTTCGGCTTGTACCAGTTTCGAGTCATGCCGTTCGGGATGAAGAACGCCCCTGCTACCTTCCAGCGGTTAATCGATCGCCTCCTCGATGGCCTCCAGGGATTCGCTTGCGCATACCTGGATGATATAGCCATCTATAGCCAGACCTGGGAGGAACATCTGGATCATGTAGGGACTGTCCTGGGCCGGATTAGAGACGCCAACCTGACCCTGAAGCCGGAGAAATGTAAGGTGGGGATGGCCGAAGTGCAGTATCTGGGCCACCGGGTGGGGTGCGGGATACAGCGGCCAGAGCCCGCTAAGATAGAGACTATCCTGGATGGCCCACCTGTGACTAAAACTCAGGTTCTCGCCTTCCTGGGCACCGCGGGGTACTATAGAAAATTTGTACCCCATTACAGTGACCTGGCCAAACCCCTGACTGATCTGACCAAGAAATCCTGCCCCGCCAAGTCCTGTGGTCCCCGGAGTGCGAACAGGCCTTTCGGCAATTGAAGGCCGCCCTGACCCAAGCTCCCCTGCTGGCAGCTCCCAACTATAACAAACGTTTTGTTGTTCACACAGACGCGTCCATGTTCAGACTGGGAGCTGTCCTGAGTCAAGTGGGGGACGACGGGGGGGATCATCCGGTGGCGTTCATTAGCCGGAAGCTGTTGCCACGAGAGGTGGGGTATGCTGCAGTGGAGAAGGAGTGCCTGGCCTTGGTCTGGGCCCTACGAAAACTCCAACCCTATGTCTACGGTCGGTCCTTCACCGTGATGACCGACCATAACCCCTTGGTATGGCTCAACCGTGTGGCGGGGAGAACGGCCGCCTGTTGCGGTGGAGCCTGGCTCTTCAACCCTTCAACTTTACAATCCAATATCGGCCCGGGTCACAGAACGGTAACGCAGATGGGTTATCGCGGCAGTCGGCCGGGAACCAGGGGATTGGGAGCCCCGACTACCTCGGTACGACCCGGTGGGGTCCAACCGAGTGCGTCGGACCTTGGGGAGGGGGAGGAGTGTCACGGAATGGCCCAGCACCCTCAGCCAGGGGCGGTGCACACGGACATTAGTTTTGGCCAGGGACAGTTAGGTGCGGTGGCACGCACGGAGTTTGAACGTACTTTTTATTAGATGTGGTTATGTGTGGTGTGATACAGTGTTCCCCGTTGGTTTATTGCATAATGTATTTTCCCTTTGTCTGCCTTGCCCGCCGCCATTTTCCGATCACCTTGTGGCGCAGTTCAGAATTCTCGATTCGGAAAATGGCCGATTCGAACCATCCGGTTCGAATCGTAAAATGGCCGATTCGTACCATCCGGTCCGAATTGGCGACTCCCCGAAGTATAATGGCCAATGGGTCCCGGGAGGGCGGGCAAGGAGTCCCATTGTATTGTAATTTTGGGTAAAGTTAATAAATGCTTGAGCTGTGCATAATAAAGGGAGATTTAGCAGTGCATCCAGCCTCGTCTGATGTGTCTTTCTCTCCGCCGTATTTTCGCATCTGAGTATCCCCCGCGGTCTCAGGATACGGTGACCACCCAGATACGAACCGAATCGAGCACTCTGTGCCTGCATCGAGTATCAGGGCAGAGGCGCAGCGGGAGAGATTCGGTTCCCAGACTACCTGCCGGAGATCCGAACCGAAGGACGCGGCCGTGAACCGCGCTTCGGTCTTGCGGTAAGATCCGAATTCTCCGCTGATTCCGCCAGATCCGAAACCCTCTCCAACCCCGATCCGAAACTCCATCCAAACCCGATCCGACCCTCCATCCATCCCCGATCCGAAAAGTCCGCCACCCAAGATACGAAGAGTCACCCGCCCCAGGATCGGAAACGTTTCCCGCATAAGATCCGAAACGTTTCCCCATAAGATCCGAACATTCCTCCGCGGCTGCCAGAGCCGATCTCCACAGACGTCCCACACCCGCAAGGTCAGTGAACCAGTTGCTCGGGACGCTGAGTGCTGTATGGCTCAGTGGTCGGACTGGTTCTAGGCAGGGGTCCCCTCCACCGCCCGCTAACCCTTCCCCAGGGTCACGCCAGGCCGCATGAGACGCCGAGTGCACGCCACTCGGTAGTCGGGCCAGCGGTAAGCGACGGGGTCACGCAGATAGAGCACACCCGCAGGCGGAACAACATCTCCATTCCGTCATACGGAGTTACAGTGGATGCTGCGGTTCGTTGGGCCGATGCGTGGACGAAGTGCTGCTGCTCCGATTCGGGGATGCGGAGTTACAGTGGATGCGGTGGTTCGTTGGGTCGATGCACGGACGAAGCTCCGCTGCTCCGCTTCGGGGATGCGGAGTTAGTGGATACGGCCGTTCGATGTGCCGATGCGCGGGCTCAGCCACAGGGGTCGCGGGATCGGTACCTGGGCAATGGGTGTACAAGAGACTGCGGGGAATCTCATGTAGGGGAGGTTCAAGGAAGACACCAGGCGAAGCTGTATGTACAGGTTGAACTGAACTTTACTGAAAAACTTCACATGTATTTATCAACAGTCATACAAAGACAAGACAATGGAATCCCTGCCCGCCCCCCATGGGTCTCATTGGCCCTTTCTCGAGTTGGGGACATGGGTCCCGATTCAGATTGGTTGTCCCCGAATCGGGGTGGTACCGATTCGTTACCGGACTTTCCGAATCGGCCATTTTACGATTCGGCCACTTTTCGATTCGACCACCTTTCGACCGGATCCAGCTCGGCCCCATTTTGAGCCTGGAATCCCTTTGTTCTCTCCAGACCCACGAGGGATGGCAATGGCGACGGCCAGAATCATACAAGGGGTGTCTTACATACTTTACACGGTTATACATACAGGGAACACTTTTATTACATCACGCAATAACAACCACATCTAATAAAGAAATCAAGGTGTTCCTACGGTGCAACGGCACTTAAGAGTCCACAGTAACCCAAAAGCCATTGAAACTGTCCCTGGCTGGGAGTCCTGGGCTTTGCTGCCGAGCCTCTTGGGTCATTCCGTGACACTCCTCCCCCCTCCCCAAGTCCGACGGACCCGGTTGGACCCCAACGGGTCACACCGGGGAAGTCGGTGCTCTCAGGTCTCCCGGTTCCCGGGCCGATTACCGCGATAACCCATCAGCATTTCCATCCTGCGGCCCGGGCCAGTATTGTATAGTGAAATTGAACGGCATGAGAGCCAGACTCCACCGCAACAGGCGGCCGGTTTCCCCCGCCACCCAGTTGAGCCACACCAGCGGGTTATGATCGGTCATCACGGTGAAGGACCGCCCGTAAACATAGGGCTGGAACTTCCGTAGGGCCCAGACCAAGGCACTCTTTTTCCACCGCAGCATACCCCACCTCCCGCGGTAAAAGCTTACGGCTGATGAAAGCCACCGGATGATCCCCCCGTCGTCCCCCACTTGACTTAGCACGGCTCCCAGTCCAAACATCGAGGCGTCTGTATGGACGACAAATCGTTTATTATAGTTGGGAGCTGCCAGTAGGGGTGCTTGGGTCAAAGCGGCCTTCAGTTGTTGGAAGGCCTGTTCGCACTCCGGGACCACAGGACTTGGCGGGGCAGGGATTTCTTTGTCAAGTCGGTCAGGGGCTTGGCCAGGTTCACTGTAATGGGGCACAAACTTTCTATAGTACCCCGCGGTGCCCAAGAAGGCGAGGACCTGGGTCTTGGTCACAGGGTGGGCCAGTCTAGGATGGCTTCCACCTTGGCGGGCTCTGGTCGTTGTATCCCACAACCCACCGGTGGCCCAGGTACTGCACTTCGGCCATACCACCTTGCATTTCTCTGGCTTAAGGGTCAGGTTGGCGTCCCTAATCCGGCTTGACTACCCCTACGTGGTGAAGGTGTTCCTCCCAGGTCTGGCTGTAGATGGCTATGTCATCCAGGTATGCGCAAGCGAATCCCTGGAGGCCATCGAGGAGGCCATCGATTAACCGCTGAAAGGTAGAATGCGTTCTTCATCCCGAACGGCATGACTCGAAATTGGTACAGACCGAACGGGGTGATGAAAGCCGACTTCGGGGTCGCCTCCTCGGCAAGGTGAATCTGCCAGTACCCCTTGCACAGATTGACCGTGGTCAGAAAATGACCCCGGGAGATCTGATCTAGCAGCTCGTCGACTCGGGGCATGGGGTAAGCGTCTGTGATGGTACAGTCGTTCAACTGCGATAGTCGACACAGAACCTGGTGGTACTGTCTTTCTTGGGGACCAGGACTACAGGGACGCCCATGGACTGCCGAAGGTTCGATGACCCCCAGCTCCAGCATCTCCCGGATCTCAGCCCGCATGGGTTCGCGGACAGCCTCCGGGAGTCGGTACGCGGGTTGCCGGAGGGGTCTCTGACCGGGGTTTCTACCTGATGGATGGCCTGGCTGGTGTACCCAGGGAGGGCCGAGAAAATCTCCTGGTGGTCGTGGAGTAACTGCCTCACCTGCGCCTGCTTATCGGGCCAACTCCTCCCCCAGCTGTACCTGATCTACCCCTGAAGGCTGCTTGGTTATCCCGGGAAGTTCTATTAAGGGAACGGTTCTGTCTCCTCGGTAGCTGGTGCACAGATGGCGTCCACCGTCTCTGGGCGCTCACGGTAGGCCTCAGCATGTTGACATGGAACGTCCGCTGGATCCTGGTGTCTGCGCAGCTGACAACCACATAGGTGGTATCCCCAGTTGGGTTACCACCCTGTAGGCCTTGCCAGGCCGCCTGCAGCTTATTCTGCTGCTGCGGTTTCACACCAGAACCTTCTGCCCCATGAGGAACGAGCGACTGCAAGCAGAGCGGTCGTACCACGTTTTCTGCTGAGCCTGGGCCGTTTCCATGTTCCCTTGAACGAAACCCGCGAGTTCCGCCAGGCGTTCCAGGAGCTCCAAGACGTAACTCAGCACGGGGACCCCACCTTCCTCCGTTCCCCCTCCCACTGAGCCCTAACTAAATCTAGGGGCCCCCTCACCTGGCGCCATACAGTAATTCAAAGGGGGAATATCCGGTGGATTCCTGAGGAACCTCCCGATAGGCGAATAATAAGTGGGGCAAATATTTCTCCCAATCCTTTCCCTCGTGCGCGAAGGCTCGGATGAGCTGCTTCAGGGTCCCATTAAACTGCTCGCACAGCCCGTTCGTCTGGGGGTGATATGGGGCGCTGTGAAGCGCCTTGACACCACAGAGACGCCAGAGCTGCTGGGTTAGCTCAGCGGTGAACTGGGTACCCTGGTCGGACAGAATCTCCCGAGGGAACCCCACCCTCGTAAACACACGTAAGAGGGCGTTGGCTATGGTGTCGGCCCAGATGTTTGCCAAGGCCACAGCTTCGGGGTAACGGTTGGCATAGTCCACCACGGTGAGAATGTATTTCTTACCGGTGGCACTGGGGCGGGGCAAGGGGCCGATTATGTCGACCGCCACCCGACTAAAGGGTTCCTGTATGATGGGCATGGGGTGCAGTGGGGCTTTTGGGTGATCTCCGGTCTTCCCTACTTTCTGGCAGACCAGACAGGTGCGACAGTACTCACGAGTATCCTCACTGAGGCGGGGCCAAAAGAATGCTCGAGCCAACCGGTGTCGAGTCTTCTTTTGCCCCAGATGACCGGCGAGGGGAATGTCGTGTGCCAGTCTTAAAAGTTTCTGTCTAGGGCCCTGGGGTACTATCATCTGCTTGTGCGGGACCTGCTGATTTTTTGGTCCCCTCCCTCGCGGTGTACCTGTATAAGAGCCCATCCTCCCACTCTATGCTATCGGTCCTACCGTCTCCCAGGCCCTGGCTGGCCCGGTCCCGGTATCGCTCTATTGTGGGATCGGTCTGGGTCTGGTGTCGGAGCGTCTCGGGGGAGCTCCACGGGAGGGGGGGATCCGGTTGTGAGGGTGGAGTCGGGATTCGTCAGGGTTTGTGGGGTCGGGGGGTTTTGGTTGGGATCTCACCTGGGTCCCGATCGGAGTGCCGTGGCTGTTGCGTTGACTTTGTTCCTGGGTGGTCACCGGAGCGGCTGCGTCTGTGGTGTAGGCGGAGACCAACCGTCCCAGGTCATTGCCGAGGAGAATTTCGGCCGGCAATCGGTCCAGTAAGCCCACCCTCACGACTCCCTCCCCGTAACCCAATCTAAATGAACGCGTGCCGTCTCGAGTTGGAGTACCTTCCCCCCGGCCACACGAACCGCGACGGTGTGATTCAACCGATCGTTCCCCTGGATCAGATGGGGTCGTACTAGGGTGATGGTAGCCCCAGAGTCCCGGAGACCCTCGGCGGCCCGCCCGTTGATCCACACGGCCTGACGGTGGTGTTGGCGGTTGTCGGCCGAGGCAGCTTGCACCGGGTCGGCCTCGTGTAATCGTTCCCATTCTTCCTGGGAATCCGGCCACGGAGCTTCGGCGTTGTAACAATGGGCTGCGGGCGGTGCTCTGACGGGGGGTCGTGGCATTGCCAGTCGGTTGGGACAGTACTGATGATAGTGCCCCTCCTGGTTGCATCCATAGCAGCGGATGTTGGCCGCCGCATTGGGCCGGCTCGTTGGTCGTGTTGCAGGCCACCGGGCCGCCGGCTCGGGGAAAGGAGGAGCGGGTAGAGCAAATCGTGAAGGAAGAGGTCGCTCACCACCGGCGACTTTCCTTGTGTCGGTGTATTCATCCGCCCAGGCAGCCGCTTGCTGCACGGTCTGGGTTTTTTTGTCCCGCACCCACTCACGTACTGCCGGGGGGTGTGCTCAAAGATCTGTTCGAGCAGCAGCAGCTGGGTAATGTCTTCCACCGACTGCGCTTTACTTCCTAGGAACCAAGTCTGCAGGTCCCGTTGCAGCCGATGTGCCCACTCGACATGGGTAGCGCCATTGGGCCGACGGGAGTTCCTGAACTTCACCCGGCTGGCTTCAGGGGTCACAGCAAACCGGCTCAGCAACGCTTGTTTGACATAGTCATAGTTGGTGGCCTCCTCGTCCGGTACAGTCCGATATGCCTCCGCTGCTCGACCGGTCAGTTTGCAAGCCAAAATCCTGACCCAAGCAGCGCGGTGTACCTCGTGAACCTGGCACAAACGTTCGAAGTCCTGGAGGAAGCTTTCTATCTGATCCTCTGTCTCGCTGAAGGTCTTGAACGCTTGAAAGGGCACTTTCCGGGCGGTTGATCGATCCGGGTGGGGGCTGATGACTCGGTGGCTCTGCATCTCAGCCAGCCGTAGTTCGTGTTCGCGCCCCTTGTCCTGCTCCCCTTCCTGTCGGATCTCCTGTATCATATTGTGGATGGCAGCCTCCGATGGGGTAGCTCCGAAGAGGGTGACCCGCTGCCGTACCTTTCGGTCGAAAGAACTTTCGGAGACCACTGCGGGGACAGGGACGGACGGGGGGCGTCACAGTCAACGCGCCCACCTGATCTGGTACCTGCAGCTCCTCAATCATGGTGTCTTTGCTTTTGGAGCCCGGGTTCCCCCCGACTCTCCAACATGACCCGCAGGGCGTCCCTTTTGTAGATACTGTACCCAGCCATGGTGAGGGCTTCTTGAGGGGTGCAGAGAGCATATTCCACCGCTGCCACCAGTGTGACGGAATGGGTGTCGTCCGCCTGCGGGTGTGCTCCTATCTGCTCCTCCTAGTGCACTCACCGCCCGACCCGACTACCGAGTGGCACGGCACTCGGCGTCTCGAGCGGTCCGGAATGACCCTGGGAATGGGTTGGTGGGATACAGGGAGGGACCCCTGCAAGAGACCAGCCCGACTACAGAGCGTCACGGCACTCGGCGTCTCGAGCGGCTGATCCACTGACCTTGGGGAAGATGGGACCGTCTGCTGGGTTAGCTGCTCTGGAGGGAAACGTTTCGGACGTCTAGCGTTTTGATGGGTCGATGCGCGGAAGAAGCGCCGCTGCTCCGATTCGGGGATGCGGAGTTACCGTGGATCCGGTGGTTTGTTGGGCCGATGCGCGGACGAAGCGCCGCTGCTCCGACTCGGGGATGTGGAGTGTGACGGAATGGGTGTTGTCCGCCTTCGGGTGTGCTCTTATCTGCCACTCCTTGTGCCCTCGCCGCCTGACCCGACTACCGAGTGGCATGGCACTCGGCGTCTCGAGCGGTCCGGAATGACCCTGGGAATGGGTTGGCGGGATACAGGGAGGGACCCCTGCAGAGAGACCAGCCCGACTCGAGCGTCACAGCACTCGGCTCTCAGCGGCTGATCCACTGACCTTGAGAAGAGGGGACGTCTGCTGGTTAGCCGCTCTGGAGGGAAACGTTTTGGCTTTGCAGCATTTCGATGGTCGATGCGCGACGAAGCGCCGCTGCTCCGATTCAGGGGGCGGAGTTACGTGGTTCCGTGGTTCGTTGGACGATGCGCGGACGAAGCGCCGCTGCTCCGATTCGGGGATGCGGAGTCAGTGGATGCGGTGGTGTTCGTTGGGTCGATGCGTGGACGAAGCGCCGCTGCTCGGTTCGGGATGCGGAGTTCGTGGATACGACCGTTTAATGTGCCGATGCGCGGCTCAGCCACAGGTCGCAGGATCGTACCTGGCAATGGGTGTGCAAGAGACTGCGGGGAATCTCATGCAGGAAGGCTCAAGGAAGACACCAGGCGAAGCTGTATGTACAGGTTGAACTGAACTTTACTGAGAACTTCACATGTATTTATCAACAGTCATACAACAACAAGACAATGGAATCCCTGCCCGCCCCCCATGGGTCTCATTGGCCCTTTCTCGAGTTGGGGACATTGGTCCCAATTCGGATTGGTCGCCCCCGAATCGAGGTGGTGCCGATTCGTTACCGGACGTTCCGAATCGGCCATTTTACGATTCGGCCACTCTTCGATTCGACCACCTTTCGACCGGATCCAGCTCAGCCCCCATTTTGAGCCTGGAATCCCTTTGTTCTCTCCAGACCCATGAGGGGATGGGCAATGGCGACGGCCAGAATCAACAAGGGGTGTCTTACATACTTTACACGGTTATACATACAGGGAACACTTTTATTACATCACGCAATAACAACCACATCTAATAAAGAAATCAAGGTGTTCCTATGGTGCAACGGCACTTAAGAGTCCACAGTAACCCAAACGCCATTGAAACTGTCCCTGGCTGAGAGTCCTGGGCTTTGCTGCCGAGCCTCTTGGGTCATTCCGTGACACGGAGTTACAGTGGATGCGGCAGTTCGTTGGGTCGATGCGCGGACGAAGCGCCGCTGCTCCGATTCGGGGATGTGGAGTTAGTGGATACGGCCTTTCAATGTGCCGATGCGCGGGCTCAGCCACAGGGGTCGCGGGATCGGTACCTGGGCAATGGGTGTGCAAGAGACTGCGGGGAATCTCATGCAGGGAAGGCTCAAGGAAGACACCAGGCGAAGCTGTATGTACAGGTTGAACTGAACTTTACTGAAAAACTTCACATGTATTTATCAACAGTCATATGACGGAATGGGATGTTGTCCGCCTGCGGGTGTGCTCTATCTGCGTGGCCCCGGCGCTTACCGCTGGCCCGACTACCGAGTGACGCGGCACTCGGCGTCTCGTGCGGCCTGGCGTGACCCTGGGGAAGGGTTAGCGGGCGGTGGAGGGGACCCCTGCGTAGAACCAGCCCGACCACTGAGCAACACGGCACTCAGCGTCTCGAGCAGCTGGTTCACTGACCTTGTGGGTGTGGGACGTCTGTGGAGCGGCCGGCCGAATACGGAGATCGGATCTGCCGCAGAGGAATATTCGTATCTTTAAACGGAGGAATATTCGTATCTTTAAACGGAGGAATATTCGTATCTTTAAACGGAGGACTTTTCGGATCTTACGGGCCGGGGGAATCTTCGGATCTGATCATCACTCGCTTGGTATACCGAAGCGCGGTACGCGGTCCGCGCCTTTGGTTCGGATCTCACCTCGAACTGCTCGGAACGTAAGCTGGACACCGCACCCTGAGACCTCGCGGGGTGCTCAGACAGTATAATGCGGCGGAGAATAAAAGTCATCAGGCGAGGCTGGATGCACTGGTAAATCTGAGTTTATTATTCACATCACATACATTTATCAACTTTACACAATTATGCATACAATGGGAATCCCTGCCCGCCCACACAAGTCCCATTGGCCCTCGCTGGCAGGAGGCACCCGGGCCCCGATTCGTATTGGCCGTTACGAATCGGGGAGTTGCCGATTCGGCCATTTTACAATCCGAGTATTCTGATCGGAACCACGAGGTGATCAGAAAATGGCGGCGGGCGTGGCAGACAAAGGGAATTACATTTCACAATACCAACGGGGGACACTGTATTACACCACACACAAATCCACATCTAAAATAAAAAGTACTTAAAACTCCGTGGGTCCCACAGCACCTAAGTGTCCATGGGTATGAGTACCACTATGCACCGCCCCTGGCTGAGGGTGTTGGGCCATTCCGTGACAAGTCATACAAAGACAAGACAATGGAATCCCTGCCCGCCCCCATGGGTCTCATTGGCCCTTTCTCGAGTTGGGTCCCGATTCAGATTGGTCGTCTCCGAATTGGGGTGGTGCCGATTCGTTACCGGACGTTCCGAATCGGCCATTTTACGATTGACCACCTTTCGACCGGATCCAGCTCGGCCCCCATTTTGAGCCTGGAATCCCTTTGTTCTCTCCAGACCCACGAGGGGATGGGCAATGGCGACGGCCAGAATCAACAAGGGGTGTCTTACATACTTTACACGGTTATACATACAGGGAACACTTTTATTACATCACGCAATGACAACCACATCTAATAAAGAAATCAAGGTGTTCCTACAGTGCAACGGCACTTAAGAGTCCACAGTAACCCAAACGCCATTGAAACTGTCCCTGGCTGAGAGTCCTGGGCTTTGCTGCCGAGCCTCTTGGGTCATTCCGTGACACAGCATATGATTCCGCACACTGCCAAGCAGCACCTCTACAGTATAAATAATGCAGCATATGAATCCACTCACTGCCGGGAAGCGCCTCTCTGCAGTATAATTAATGCAGCATATGAATCCACACACTGCTGGGAAGCACCTCTCTGCAGTATAATTAATGCAGCATATGAATCCACACACTGCTGGGAAGCACCTCTCTGCAGTATAATTAATGCAGCATATGAATCCACACACTGCTGGGAAGTGCCTCTCTGCAGTATAATTAATGCAGCATATGAATCCACACACTGCTGGGAAGCGCCTCTCTGCAGTATAATTAATGCAGCATATGAATCCACACACTGCTGGGAAGCACCTCTCTGCAGTATAATTAATGCAGCATATGAATCCACACACTGCTGGGAGCACCTCTCTGCGGTATAATTAATGCAGCATATGAATCCACACCACTGCTGGGAAGCACCTCTCTGCGGTATAATTAATGCAGCATATGAATCCACACACTGCTGGGAAGCACCTCTCTGCAGTATAATTAATGCAGCATATGAATCCACACACTGCTGGGAAGCACCTCTCTGCAGTATAATTAATGCAGCATATGAATCCACACACTGCTGGGAAGCACCTCTCTGCAGTATAATTAATGCAGCATATGAATCCACACACTGCTGGGAAGCGCCTCTCTGCAGTATAATTAATGCAGCATATGAATCCGCACACTGCCGGGTAGCACCTCTACAGTATAATTTATGCAGCATATGATTCCGCACACTGCCGGGCAGCACCTCTACAGTAAAATTAATGCAGCATATGAATCCACACACTGCTGGGAAGCACCTCTCTGCAGTATAATTAATGCAGCATATGAATCCACACACTGCTGGGAAGCGCCTCTCTGCAGTATAATTAATGCAGCATATGAATCTGCACACTGCCGGGCAGCACCTCTACAGTATAATTAATGCAGCATATGAATCCGCACACTGCTGGGAAGCGCCTCTCTGCAGTATAATTAATTCAGCATATGAATCCACACACTGCTGGGAAGCGCCTCTCTGCGGTATAATTAATGCAGCATATGAATCCACACACTGCCGGGAAGCACCTCTACAGTATTATTAATGCAGCATATGAATCCACACACTGCTGGGAAGCACCTCTCTGCAGTATAATTAATGCAGCATATGAATCCGC
Source organism: Leptobrachium leishanense (assembly GCA_009667805.1). Classification (NCBI taxonomy): domain Eukaryota; kingdom Metazoa; phylum Chordata; class Amphibia; order Anura; family Megophryidae; genus Leptobrachium; species Leptobrachium leishanense. Next base: position 18,481 of record RXON01003635.1, read on the forward strand.
ACACTGCTGGGAGGCGCCTCTCTACAGTATTATTAATGCAGCATATGAATCCACACACTGCTGGGAAGCGCCTCTCTGCAGTATAATTAATGCAGCATATGAATCCTCACACTGCTGGGAAGCGCCTCTCTGCGGTATAATTAATGCAGCATATGAATCCACACACTGCTGGGAAGCACCTCTCTGCAGTATAATTAATGTAGCATTGGAATCCACACACTGCTGGGAAGCGCCTCTCTGCAGTATAATTAATGCAGCATATGAATCCACACACTGCTGGGAAGCGCCTTTCTACAGTATAATTAATGCAGCATATTAATCCACACACTGCTGGGAAGCGCCTCTCTGCAGTATAATTAATGCAGCATATGAATCCACACACTGCTGGGAAGCGCCTTTCTACAGTATAATTAATGCAGCATATTAATCCACACACTGCTGGGAAGCGCCTCTCTGCAGTATAATTAATGCAGCATATGAATCCACACACTGCCGGGAAGCACCTCTCTGCAGTATAATTAATGCAGCATATGAATCCACACACTGCTGGGAAGCGCCTCTCTGCAGTATAATTAATGCAGCATATGAATCCACACACTGCTGGGAAGCGCCTTTCTACAGTATAATTAATGCAGCATATTAATCCACACACTGCTGGGAAGCGCCTCTCTGCAGTATAATTAATGCAGCATATGAATCCACACACTGCCGGGAAGCGCCTCTCTGCAGTATAATTAATGCAGCATATGAATCCACACACTGCTGGGAAGCACCTCTCTGCAGTATAATTAATGCAGCATATGAATCCACACACTGCTGGGAAGCGCCTCTCTGCAGTATAATTAATGCAGCATATGAATCCGCACACTGCTGGGAAGCGCCTCTCTGCAGTATAATTAATGCAGCATATGAATCCGCACACTGCTGGGAAGCACCTCTCTGCAGTATAATTAATGAAGCATATGAATCCGCACACTGCTGGGAAGCACCTCTCTGCAGTATAATTAATGCAGCATATGAATCCACACACTGCTGGGAAGCACCTCTCTGCAGTATAATTAATGCAGCATATGAATCCACACACTGCTGGGAAGCACCTCTCTGCAGTATAATTAATGCAGCATATGAATCCACACACTGCTGGGAAGCGCCTCTCTGCAGTAAAATTAATGCAGCATATGAATCCACACACTGCTGGGAAGCGCCTCTCTGCAGTATAATTAATGCAGCATATGAATCCACACACTGCTGGGAAGCGCCTCTCTGCGGTATAATTAATGCAGCATATGAATCCACACACTGCTGGGAAGCGCCTCTCTGCGGTATAATTAATGCAGCATATGAATCCACACACTGCTGGGAAGCACCTCTCTGCAGTATAATTAATGCAGCCTATGAATCCACACACTGCTGGGAAGCGCCTCTCTGCAGTATAATTAATGAAGCATATGAATCCGCACACTGCTGGGAAGCACCTCTCTGCGGTATAATTAATGCAGCCTATGAATCCACACACTGCTGGGAAGCACCTCTCTGCGGTATAATTAATGCAGCATATGAATCCACACACTGCTGGGAAGCACCTCTCTGCGGTATAATTAATGCAGCATATGAATCCACACACTGCTGGGAAGCACCTCTCTGCAGTATAATTAATGCAGCATATGAATCCACACACTGCTGGGAAGCACCTCTCTGCAGTATAATTAATGCAGCATATGAATCCACACACTGCTGGAAGCACCTCTCTGCGGTATAATTAATGCAGCATATGAATCCACACACTGCTGGGAAGCACCTCTCTGCAGTATAATTAATGAGCATATGAATCCGCACACTGCTGGGAAGCACCTCTCTGCAGTATAATTAATGCAGCATATGAATCCACACACTGCTGGGAAGCACCTCTCTGCGGTATAATTAATGCAGCATATGAATCCACACACTGCTGGGAAGCGCCTCTCTGCGGTATAATTAATGCAGCATATGAATCCACACACTGCTGGGAAGCACCTCTCTGCAGTATAATTAATGCAGCTATGAATCCACACACTGCTGGGAAGCGCCTCTCTGCAGTATAATTAATGAAGCATATGAATCCGCACACTGCTGGGAAGCACCTCTCTGCAGTATAATTAATGCAGCCTATGAATCCACACACTGCTGGAAGCACCTCTCTGCGGTATAATTAATGCAGCATATGAATCCACACACTGCTGGGAAGCACCTCTCTGCGGTATAATTAATGCAGCATATGAATCCACACACTGCTGGGAAGCACCTCTCTGCAGTATAATTAATGCAGCATATGAATCCACACACTGCTGGAAGCACCTCTCTGCAGTATAATTAATGCAGCATATGAATCCACACACTGCTGGGAAGCACCTCTCTGCGGTATAATTAATGCAGCATATGAATCCACACACTGCTGGGAAGCACCTCTCTGCAGTATAATTAATGAAGCATATGAATCCGCACACTGCTGGGAAGCACCTCTCTGCAGTATAATTAATGCAGCATATGAATCCACACACTGCTGGGAAGCACCTCTCTGCGGTATAATTAATGCAGCCTATGAATCCACACACTGCTGGGAAGCACCTCTCTGCGGTATAATTAATGCAGCATATGATTCGCACACTGCTGGGAAGCACCTCTCTGCGGTATTATTAATGCAGCATATGAATCCATACACTGCTGGGAAGCACCTCTCTGCGGTATAATTAATGCAGCATATGAATCCACACACTGCTGGGAAGCACCTCTCTGCAGTATAATTAATGCAGCATATGAATCCACACACTGCTGGGAAGCGCCTCTCTGCAGTATAATTAATGCAGCATATGAATCCACACACTGCTGGGAAGCGCCTCTCTGCAGTATAATTAATGCAGCATATGAATCCACACACTGCTGGGAAGCACCTCTCTGCAGTATAATTAATGCAGCATATGATTCGCACACTGCTGGGAAGCACCTCTCTGCAGTATAATTAATGCAGCATATGAATCCATACACTGCTGGGAAGCACCTCTCTGCGGTATAATTAATGCAGCATATGAATCCACACACTGCTGGGAAGCACCTCTCTGCGGTATAATTAATGCAACATATGAATCCACACACACTGCTGGGAAGCTCCTCTCTGCAGTATAATTAATGCAGCATATGAATCCACACACTGCTGGGAAGCGCCTCTCTGCAGTATAATTAATGCAGCATATGAATCCACACACTGCTGGGAAGCGCCTCTCTGCAGTATAATTAATGCAGCATATGAATCCACACACTGCTGGGAAGCACCTCTCTGCAGTATAATTAATGCAGCATATGAATCCACACACTGCCGGGCAGCACCTCTACAGTATAATTAATGCAACATATGATTCGGCACACTGCCGAGCAGCACCTCTACAGTTTGTGGATCCAGGAATCAGGTGAGTATTAGAAAGAAAAAAAAATGTTTTATTTTATGTTGCTGGGGACATTTAGGCTGGGGTCAGACGAGCGTAGTGTTCACGTCCGTGATTGCGCCTAAAAGTACGTCCGTGATAGCATGACAGGAAGCCCATTGGAGCCTGACACATGAACTACATCCGCACTGAACTGCGGACGCACAACGGCCGCTGCCCACGGACGCAAGGCAGGCAAGAACGTACAACCCCTAGAACGGCCGCACAAAGTGCGCTGCATCCGCAACGTCTGCATAGCTTTGTGTGTGAGTGATGGAACGTGGTCAGACGGACTGCATTTATACGTCCAGCATTTTTGACGGACAGAATGTTTTTTCATTGTAATGTATTTTCCCCTCCTACATCCGTCAAAAAATAACTTCAGTGAAAAAACGGACTGTGTGACCACTACTGCGTCATCCGTACTGACGATGTCCGTACTGCACGGACGTACAGTCCGTAGAAATCACGCTCGTCTGACCCTAGCCTTAAAAATGCCCTCGTATTTAATTTTTTTTAAAAATGTGTCGCCTTTAGACATGTGCATTCGTTTTAGTACTAAAACGATTTAGTCCAAATTTTGGGATAATTTAGTTTTCGTTTGACTCAAGAGAAACGAAACTGCTCAAAACAAAAAACAAAAGAAACGAAAGGAAAATGCGCTACATTTTAGTTTCAGTCCTTTTTGTGATATTACATTGATGAGTGAAGGAGACCAGCAATGAAGCGCAACATCGCAAAAGAAAAGGTTTGTATACGTAATCCTTCCCGACCCCTACCCGAAAATCTGACAGTGATAGAGCTCCAGAATACTCACTCGCAGCGCAGCCAGCCAGCACAGGAGAGGAAACCTTTACTTAACCCTTGCATTTCTATGAGGCAGACAAGATGATAAAAGCAGCTGGAGAAGGAAAACATTCAAATAAATCACACTGAAAGCTAATGACAGAGGAGGGCTGGATAGTAAAAACCCCTTTATAACAAGCAGTGCTGGGAGAAGAGAGGGACTTTATAAAACGTGTGTTATCTCCCCTCCCGCTCTGCATAATAGGGGCTTAGGTCTGATACATTTTATATTATCCAGGAGCACTATCCCCCTTTCCTCCTCTATAATACACGTTTTATATAAAGTCCCTCTCCTCTCCCAGTGCTGCTTGTTATAAAGGGTTTATTATGTCTGATACAGTTAGTATCCAGCTCTCACAGTTACTCTGTCATTATGAGCCTTCAGTGTGATTTATTTGAATGTTTTCCCTGGATTTAAAGTGCTTTATTTTATTATAAAAATAAATTTGCACCAGTCATCTCTTCTCTGAGCTTTCAGACCGATTTACATTAATATTTTCCCTCTCCCCTGCTTTTATAGTCCTGTGTCTCCTCCACAGAGATACAAAGTTTAAGTAAAAGTTCCCTCTCCTGTGCTGGATAAGCATTGCATTCCGAAATTCTGCACCCTCCACATGCCAATGCAGTAGGATGTTCTATACAGAGAGGGGCATTAATTAAAGCAGGAGGATGTTATATACATTATACAGAGAAAGGTATAAATTGAGGAGGATGTTCTATACAGAGAGGGACATTAATTAATTCAGGAGGATGTTCTATACATTATACAGAGAGGGTTATTAATTAATGCAGGTGGATGTTGAATACATTATACAGAGAGGAGTATTAATTAATGCAGGAGGATGTTATCTACATTATACAGAGAGAGGTATTAATTAATGCAGAAGGATGTTCTATACATTATACAGAGAGGAGCCTTTTTTTAGCCGTTTAAATCCAGTGGCTGGGAGCGCTGAGATCGGCTGATTATTATATTATCTCTCAGTACAATGTGTCAGGCTCAGCTGTTACAGTAACTGACTGTAACAGTGCTCAGAGTTTCAGCAAGACAAGGAAATAATATTGTTATAACCTCTTTATATATAAAAATATTATTTACTAGTTTTACTGAAACTCTGAGCGCTGTGATGAGCAGCAGTCCGTTACTGTAACAGCTTTGCCTGACACATTGTGCTGAGAGTGAGAGATACTGTAACAAGCAGCGATCTCAGCCCTCTGAGGAGCCACTGCAATAGTAATTGTATCCACTGGTTTTTGGATGAACGAAATTAGTTTTCATACTAAAGAACTGAAAACGAATTTCTTTAGCAACTAAATAAATTGCATTTTAGGACTAATCCATTACTTCAAAACGAAATTTTGTGCTGTGCACATGTCTAGTCGCTTACCTTAGCCTGGTGGTCAGTGGGAGCTGCCTAGATCCTGGTTGTGGGGAAGGGGGGTCTGCCGTGGCTCCCTCCCTGGAGTCCCTGCGCCACCTCTCTGCCACATGCACCCTGGATCCTGGTTGGGCGGAAGGGGGGTCTGCTGTGGCTCCCTCCCTGGAGTCCCTGCGCCACCTCTCTGCCACATGCACCCTGCAACCTGGATCCTGGTTGGGCGGAAGGGGGGGTCTGCCGTGGCTCCCTGCCTGGAGTCCCTGCACCACCTCTCTGCCACATGCACCCTGCAACCTGGATCCTGGTTGGGCGGAAGGGGGGGTCTGCCGTGGCTCCCTGCCTGGAGTCCCTGCACCACCTCTCTGCCACATGCACCCTGCAACCTGGATCCTGGTTGGGTGGAAGGGGGGGTCTGCCGTGGCTCCCTCCCTGGAGTCCCTGCGCCACCTCTCTGCCACATGCACCCGGCTGGCCAGCCCGCAGTCGCAGCTCTGCAATCTTGCGGCCGCATGCTCCTCAAGTCAAGGGGTACTTGGGAGGGAGGCTCCGGCGGGCTGCCCTCTACAGTGCCTGATTTAGAGGGCCTCGTCTGCCTGATGTTTTAGCAAGAAGAATGTTTTATCCCATAGGCTTCAATGTTAAAAATATTCCCGTTTTTTAATTCAATATCTAATAAACCATTGCTTATAATATTCTGCAGTAAAGAGTCTCTTTATTTTTAGATTTTTACGGATTTTTTAAGCATTATTTTATACTTTTTTCAATTATTTTTTTTTTAACTCAAACCGAACACGCCAAAAAGTTCGAAGTTCGCATCGAACTTTGAACCGAACAGCTCATCCCTAATGCACACGCCATTTATTTATTTATTTATTTATAAAGGATTTTACCAGGAAGGATACATTGAGAAATCTCGCGTTTTCAAGTATGTCCTGTGTTTAAGAACATTGAGTGGTTACAGAAATACAAAGTAATAAAATGCAAGATATTAACACAAAAACAAATATACAGATTAACAGAAAATAAATATGTAGGAAATAAAGTCACTGTGTGACGGAACCGTTCTCTTCCGCCTGTCTTGACTCTCCAGATACCCCCTTGCCAAGATCAGCCCGGCCTCTGAGTTGCTTGGAGCTCAGTGTCACGGAATGGCCCAACACCCTCAGCCAGGGGCAGTTTCCCGTGACAGTTATAGCCATGAACACTTAGGTGCTGTGGGACCCGAGGAGTTTTAAGTACGTTTTATTTAGATGTGGATTGTGTGTGGTGTAATAAAGTGTTCCCCGTTGGTATTGTGAAATGTATTTCCCTTTGTCTGCCTTGCCCGCCGCCATTTTCCGATCACCTCGTGGTCCCGTTTAGAATATTCGAATCGGAAAATGGCCGATTCAGACCATCCGGTCGAATCGTAAAATGGCCGATTCGGACCATCCGGTCCGAATCGGCGACTCCCCGATCCGTAAGGACCAATGGGTCCTGTGAGGGCGGGCAGGGATTCCCATTGTATTCATAATTTGTGTAAAGTTGATAAATGTCTGAGCTGTGAATAATAAATTCAGATTTACCAGTGCATCCAGCCTCGTCTGATGACTTTATTTCTCCGCCGCATTTGTTTGTCTGAGTATCCCCCGCGGTCTCAGGGTGCGGTGTCCAGCAACGATCCGAACCGAATCGAGCGCCCTGTGCCTGCATCGAGCATCAGGACAGAGGCGCAGCGTGAGGTCCTCGAGTCTGAGTATATGCAACCGGGATCCGATCCGAAAGGCGCGGCCGCGTTCCGCGCTTCGGTATATCCAGGGATCGAGATAAGATCCGAACAGTCAGCCGCTTCCGTGAGATCCGTAACGTCCTCCGCAATCCGATCCGAGGACTCATCCGCAACCGACATCCGAAACGTTTCCCGCTAAGATCCGAATATTCCTCCGCGGCAGATCCGATCTCCATATTCGGACAGCCGCTCCGCAGACGTCCCCCACATCCACAAGGTCAGTGAACCAGCTGCTCGAGACGCTGAGTACCGTGTTGCTCAGTGGTCGGGCTGGTTCGGCACAGGGGTCCCCTCCACCGCCCGCATAACCCCTTCTTAGGGTCACTCCAGGCCGCATGAGACGCCGAGTGAGCGTCACTCGGTAGTCGGGCCAGCGGTAAGCGCCGGGGGGCACGCAGATAGAGCACACCCGCAGGCGGACAACATCCCATTCCGTCATACTCAGTGCCTCGAGCAGCCTGATCTGCAGCTCCAGATCTGCTTGATCTGAACCTCTGCCTTGGAGCCTCTTTGCATTTCCAGAAGGCCGCTCTGTGCCTTTTTTTTTTTCAAAGCAAGATAGCATACATATGAAATGCATCAAAGAAATGCAGTTGTACAGATGAAACAGACGCAGTAAACGTACATATCGCAAGCCTAGGCGGCCGACAGGAGCGGAGGTTATTACTGGGCGCTTGGTAAGTTCGTTAAAGCATTCCAAAATAACAGCGATACAGATACTGATGAGTTCGAATAGATCGGTATCTCCATTTCTGTGTCTTGCCCCGACGTGTCGGGTCTGATATCAACAATCAGAGTTCCAGCTCTCCGAACAGCCTGGTGATTCAACAACAGACCCCCTGGGTCAGCGTAGGGCATCTGGGTGGCAGCCCACCAGTGGGTGCGGGCCAAGGCTCTTTGGCCCGACACTGCGTCGTCCCGTCAAGAGTCTATGAAGACCCTAGTAGCGAGGGAGCAGTAGGACGGTGTGTGGAGGTGTCCACACCATCCACTGGGAGACGATTGCTGTGAAATTAGGAATGGGAGAGCGTGAAACAGCTCTTGGATTAACAGCTGAGGGGGGGGCAAATTCTGAAGGAGTAAGGAAGGCGGGGGATTAGTGAGGTAGCATGTGAGGTGAAGCACGGGGGGAGGAGAGCAGGACAGATGAGAAGCGGGGAGATGGGGGGGCAACAACAGAAAGAAAAAGGGATAAAGGGGGAGGAGGATTATGTGGAGAGGTAGTAAGTGG